>PVIR01003129.1:0-23085 GCA_004026965.1 Petromus typicus
GGGTGTGGAGACTCATGCCCAGCAGCAACCAGTACCACATAGCACAGTGCCGGGCGTGGTGGCTCACGCCTGTCATCCCAGCACTCGGGAGGCAGAGGCAGGAGGATTGCTATGATGTGAGTTTGAGGCTGAGCTCAGGGCCAGCCTGAACCACAAAAGTGAGACCCTGTCTCAAAAAACCTTAAAAAAAAAAAAAAAAGGACATCAGAAAACAGATCACCTATTCTCTTTATAGATATCTTCCTAAAAGAGTGGAATATATGATGTCATAGTAGTATTTGCATACCCATGTTTATAGCAGCACAATTTATGATAGCTAAATCTTGGCAGTGAAGTATATGTCCACTGACAGATGAATGGATAGAGAAATGTGGTATTCATAAACAATGGATTACTACTTTGCCAAAAATAATAGATCTGAATATTTTTTAGGAAAAATGGATGAACTTTGAATTCATAATGTTAAATGAAATGAATTAGACACATAAGCTTATATATTTCATGGCTTCTCTTATATGAGAAACCTGAAGTATAAATTACACAGGAAAATTAAAGGTAGATAATAAGAAACAGCCAGATAGAACTTTTGCAAAGGGAAGAACAAGTCATGGAGGAAAGGTGTACAACATAGGTGAAAATTCCATGGGTTTAAAAATTACAAAAATTTTCACTAAAGCAGAAATTTAAGTACTGGTACTTTTCAGTTCAGTAGAAGTTGGTGACTGTTGCTTATATTATAATTGAAATTTACTTGCTTTAGTGTTAAGCAAAAGTTAGGGAGAAAGCCAGAGTATTCAAGTAGCTTAATCTACTCAAATTACATAAACCTAGCTCATTTTACCTTTTAGTTAGAATATGGGCAAAAGATAGACTGTTACAGGATAGGACCAAGGGATAACTGTTGATATGAAAATAATTAGAAATTTTATTTACTAAAAATGACTACTATAAATAGAAATTACACTCACAACTGCTGTGGAAAAAATAATGATGTGCAGATACAGTTTTATTTACAAATATTGGGTAGTTTACAGTGTGCTCTGTTTTAAACTACTGGCACAAATGGAAAATACTTTTGCTGCCACTGTAGACAGCTGCATTAATAATCATATGTAGATCCAGTAGAAGTTCTGAATATCAGTGATTATACCAAGTAATTCATCCTAAAATACAGTCTTACAAAGAAAATTACTTTCATACCCATTTGAGAGCTTATTTACTAATCAAACATAGCTAAAGCTTTAGTTATAAATATTAGAGATTATTGTATAATACTTGAAAATAATTGCACTCTAAAACATTTATTTTCAACAATTCTTGAAAACTAAATGCTTGATATAAACCACAAAATGTTCACCATAACAATAATTTTAAAATTCTGTTTACTAAAGCACGTATTTGGAGCAATAATAAAAAATAATTTGGATACCAGTAATGCTTAAGTTCTGTCCCAGAAAGGCATGGGAGCGAGGCAATAACATTCCAATTGGTCTGAAAGCTCGGATGTCTGCCAGAGGCCCGAGTCATGAGAAGCCTGTTGGCCATATTTAGCAGAGAAGCCTGCTGCTGATTAGCTGTGCTCGGACAAGAAATAGCCTATCATTGCCACCAGTGAGCATCACTGGGGTACAGAGAATTCTAAGACTATGACATCATTCGTGTCAACCAAGCTAAAAAATATGCACATGTGAAAATAATATGAAAATCTGCTTTATCATGTATAATCTTATGGAATCCAGTTAAGCAGACATTTAATTGCTGATATTCACTGTAGTCAACTTCACCATTTTGAAGCTAGTCAGCTGGTTTCTGGGCTATCTCCGTGCTGCTTTTTCTTCTGCCACTTCCTCTGGCCCATAGCCTTTAGAAAATTTCACTGTTCGTTAGCACCTGTAAAGGATAACTGAAGCACATGAACCCAGACCACAGTTACGTTTCTGATTAGCAGTCCTATTGAAAAGCAGTCCTATTGAAAAGCTCTGTCCAGGAGGTGACTACAACTAATGAGATTATAACAGAAAAGAAAGGAAACAAATTGTATGTATATAGGGGGGTGGTAGGGTGGGTAGGGCCATGGGAAAAAATGAGAATTAAGTTGTGTCATATACTGGTACAAATCCCCATTGTGGAGTGCAATCATGATGTGTATATGTAATGTACCAATAGAGATTTCAATTTTTAAAAATACGGTTTCTGGACTATCAGCAGATTTCAATTATCCACATTGTTTTTGTCCCTCAGGAGCCTGCATAACCTGGAAGTGGATGAATATGCATTATTTGCCTTGCCAGTTGGAGAAAAAAGTGAATCTTTAACGGGAAAATTAAAGACGCTGGCTTTCTGTTCTGTTTCTGTTGAGAATTTTCTCCCCGCTTTCTTTTTTGTAGAGTTGACTAAAAAGCACAACAGGCTCTGCGAGAATACATGCTAATTATTGGTTTGGATACTACCGTAACTTTCAAAGCCTTGAAAACATTCTTATGGGCATCTGGATATATAGTTACATTTCTCACATTTGAGAGGTTTTACATCAGTGTTTTAAATAATTTTAACTCATTACTTCTACTGATTTCAATCAGAAATTTGTAGCCAGGGAGTGGTAGTAATGACATGCTGTCATATGTTTATCTCATGATGCATACATGAGGTTATCTCCAGGAAAAATGAGATATGTGCTGTCTTTCTCAATCACGAGATATTTTAGTCTAGTGTAATGTTTGTTGCTCCATACATTTGAACATTTATATTATAAAACATTTATATTATATAAAACATATACTGTAAACCATGTATATTATCTTTTACATGTTTATTTTACAAAGCAAAAATCACCACAGAAATCGACTATAATCCCATTTTGTCATATAGACTTACAGAATTTTCCTCTTCCAAGTGGAATTTTGTAACTTGATTTTTTTTTCTAGTCAGTATGTCAGACAGGTATTTTTGTGCTAATAAACACATTTCTATAGTGTTTTTAAGAGGTTATATGTTATTCCACTATATAAGTGTGTTATAACTTATTCATATATTCTTTATGTGGATATTTGAATTATTTCCAATTTTTAAAGCTATGAAAGCTGGATGTTATGGCACATGTCTGGAATGCCAGCACCCAGAGGCTGAGGCAGGAGGACCTTTGTGAGTTCAAGGCCAACCTGGGCTATACAGTGAGTTTAAGGCCAGCCAAAACTATATTAACCACACTGTCCCTAAAAGAAACCCAAACAATAACAAAGTCATGAAAAACACTCTGGAATGTAAATCTTTGCGCACATTTTTAATACTACCCTAGAGAAATTTAGTAGAAACAGAATCCTAGATTAAGGAATGTACATGTGTCTCCAAAAACTTTGTAAATGATCTGCTTTTAACCACAACGTTGCATTGATTTCTTAAAAGAGTAAAAATAGCAATATACTCCTTAAGACTAAAGACTCATAAAATAATATAACTTCTGATGAGAAAGTATAACCTTTTTAATTTAATATGCTACAGCTGATCGTCATATTGATCTTGTTTTTGCTAGTGGTTCCCACCCTATATACAGATTTTTAATCTTTGCAGTTTATTTATATTTATCACTGTATGAATATATAAATTATAACAATTTTATTTCTCTTCATGAATTGTCTAATTACAACACTAACTGAATTTATACTATTGTGCACAAATAATCTAAAAGTAATAAAATCTATTACTTCTTTTGTCTATGTTCTGAGCAGTCTTTGTACTGCTTTATAGTCAACTCTCTGAAATGAAAGGAAAAAAGGAAGAAATGAAAAATTCCCTACCTACGTCTCTGTTTACTGAGCCAAACAACAGTGCAATGGACAATAACCCCATCGAAGAAAGAAACATACTATCCAAAGACACTAAGCTCGTCAACATAGTTTTTAGCATAACTAATTTTCCTACCTACCAAGACTTTCCATCTCATTAAATGGCAGTTCCATCTCCCATTTACTCAGGCACCAAACAGTGATACCATTCTTACTTCCCAGTGTCAACATACTTCACTTTGAGTCAAGGACAAAATCCTTAGAATAGGCAACATGACCCTACAGAATACATGGCCCCTCAAGATTCTCACTAAACCTTTTTCCTTCTCCCTCTTTCTCACCCCATATCAGCTAGCCTAGTCTTTATCCTATTTTTCTGAAAGAGAACTTGTACTTTAAGATAGATTTCACCTGGCTCTAAAAGCAGTAGTTGATGAACATTCCACATCAAAGAGCATAACGTACTTTCTATCCTTCACTTAACCACTCCAGACCAACATATACTTCTTTCTTAAACCTCATTCACCTAACTCATTCAACTAGCAAATATTTATTTAGACCTTATTATGTTCCAGGCAGTTTTATATGAACAAAACAAAAAAGACTTGACCCTAGAAGTTTCCTTTCTATGGAGGAGTCGGGTATATAATAAGTGATTTTGAATTATGTAAGAAAGTAATAACACTATAGGAAAATATAGAACAGCAGTGTGAAATTGGGAGTACCATGTGTACGTGTTCAGTTTCACTGTTATTACTTGCTGCGATGTCATGCTGGGATTTGACATATTTCTTAGGCTGCACTTTATGTAGGACACAGACTCTATCTCCATGTGGTATTCTGGTTTCTGACATGGCTCCCCTCTAATTTGGTTATAAGTGGTGACTACCCTTCACTTTTCAGTATAACTTTGTTTCTGTTGCCATATTTAACTCATACTTATTCCATTGCTTTAACAGCTAATGCCTTTATCTTGCTATCCTCTAGGCCAGTGGTAGAAATTATGACTGGCACCTTAAGAATTCATTGCCCGGGGCTGGAGATTTAGCTCAGTGGTTCAGGCACCTGTCTTGCAAGCACAAGGGCCCGAATTCGATTCCCCGGTAACCACATACAATATGGGGTGTGGAGAGTCACACCTAGCACCAACCAGTACCACATACCACAGTGCTGGGCGTGGTGGCTCACACCTATAATCCCAGCACTCAGGAGGCAGAGGCAGGAGGATTGCTGTGATGTGAGTTGGAGGCTGAACTCAGGGCCAGCCTGAACTACAAAGTGAGACCCTGTCTCAAAAAAAAAAAAAAAAGATTCATTGCCTTTTTTTGGAGACAGTGTCTAGCTTTAGTAGCTCTGGTTGGTCTTGAACTCACAAGAATTCTCCTGCCTCCTTCCCCCAAGTGCTGGGATTACAGATGTGAGCCACCAAGCCTGGCACTGTGGTATGTGGCACTGATTGCTGCTGGGCCCGAGTCTCCATGCCCAGGATTGTTATATGTGGTTACTGGATTGAACTGGGCCCTTGTACTTGCAAGGCAGGTGCTGGAACCACTGAGCTAAATCCTCAACCCAACGTTGCCTATATTCTACCACAACCACTTCCCCTCTTCTATTTGATCTTCCTTCCTTTGTCCTTCAGAGGTGCCAGTCACTGTCAGTGATGCCCACATGAATTTCGTAACCTCCAAATTTGGTTGAAACTGCCGTACTAAAACATGAATTATTCTCCTGCAAAGAGTTAAACATGATGAGTCAACTGGTCATTTGCTTAGAGATATGTTCAATTCTAATCAGAACCACTGTTACTTAGCTTAACATTAGTCCATTATTGATCTTGGAGCCTAAATATCCACGGTGGTTCTGAATTCCTTTGATTTCTGAATTCTGAGACTGGTTCACTGTGCAACAACGCTTTTAGGTCATTCCTAAGGGCTTCGGGCGAAAATGGAGTTTCCTAGCCTTTGTGGTTTTATTTTATTTTACAGTACTGGGTATTGAATTTGGGGCCTCTCATGTCTAGGCAAATGCTCCCCTACTGAACTATATCCCCAACCATTTTTATTTTATTCTGAGATAACACCTCGCTAAATTGCCCAGGCTAACCTTGAATTTATGGTTGCCCTGCTCCAGCCTCACTGGCAGCTGGGATTATAGGTGTGTGCACTGTGCTTGACACAAAACAGAATTTCTTAATCTACTGAACAGCCTGACTGCTCAGATAAGAGGAATTTAATGAACTTACCTATTTAAAAGATTCTGCTTAGAAACGAGCTAATGAAAAATTATAGCTTCACTGGAACTTTTCATTTCTCTCTTCTTGAAACCCCAAGTTTCTCATGGCCCCGCCGTGTTCACAGGGGTTTTAAGCAGATTAATTAGTGCTTAAAAAGTACCTTTATAAATGAAAATAGCTAAGGACTAACATAATCATTTAAACTCTGGCTGTTTGCCTTTTTATTCACATTACAGCTCTAATTTCATACTTTTTTCCATAATGTCACCAGATTGTAGGTGAGCTCCCAAAATAGACCATTACTAGGTCTAAAACTGTTATATAACCCAATATGCAAAACAGCTCTGGGAAACGAATGCTGAAATTGACTTAATTGTAGCAAGGGTCTATTCTTTTCAAAGTATTCTTGTTTATTTGATGCCATTACAAATAGGTTTACAGGGACTTGGAAATGAGAGCATTTTGGATTTGGTGTAGTACAAAAAAGGCTATTTATGGAATAGTCATCACAGATTAGCTATAATGCAGTAAGAAAGTTTGTTTCTAAACTAAGGCTTCGAATTAGAGTTTAGCAATAGGTCAGATTAATTTTCAGGAAAATTTTGGTATTGTTAAATGCTTTTCCTCCTTTCTTAAACTTGTCACTGCATTTTCACAAATAAAGATTAACAAGTTCTTGTAAAGATATTTTCTTCCAAGACTGATTTTAAAATATCTATTTTGATATATGACCAAGTGTCTATGAAAGGAATAAGTCAAAATATTAAACCTACAAGCATTGCAGAAATATCATTGCATTGTAATGATTCTCTATTCTATTTTGCTTTTTCCATGTTTTTGGCAAAGAAAGAAAGAAAAAGGTAATAACATGAGCTGATGTTACCAAGTACTGAGACAATCAGGGAAATGAAATGTGGTTGGAAGTATGTGGGCTTATAGGTATAAACTTGGGAAACTACTCTGTAATTAGCACATAGACTGTACAACAAAATATTTGTTAGTTTTCTGTATCTACTTGAATAAAACAAAGATCTATTGTTCTCCATAATACAGATAACAATCTAATGGTCTTTTCAGATATTGTATAACATTAATGATACTAACAATTTAACTGCCATATCTATTAATTTATTAATAACTTCAAACTTTTATCTTTGGAAATAATGCCTTATTGTGTTTTGTCTGTTAGGAATTCTATAGTAGGGTCTCTGAAAACTTCAGTGAAAAAAATGATATATCACAGATGAAGATACATATATTAAATTCTAAAGTAGGTTTATAAACTGCTACCAACATTAAACTTGCATTCAAAAATGAGTCAAGCATTCAAAACATCAGGTGTTGTATGGATATATGTTTTCAATGACAAATATGTCAGATACTTTTAGTTGATTACATGGATAGCAGTGAACATATAAGGCAAGCTAGAATGCTAAACAAATTATATTTTAATGGGAAAACATCAAAGAATAATCATGTATTATATTCAATAAGAAACTCAATGGCTCACCACTAGGGGAATAAATGTATGGCTTTATGAAAACAACAGTATTTTCATGTCTTTTGATGTTTAACTATTAAGTTTAATAATCTCTTGGTGCTTATCTATTAAGCTTAAAAATCACAGGGTCAGCATGTGTTATTCTAGCTACAGATTCTAATATATGTATTTAAAAGGTAGAAAGCTAATAATAAGAATAAACGAGTGACTTTTAGTATGGATTAAAGGTTAATAGGGAAGTACTGCAGTCCTGTGTATGAGTAGAGAGATGTTACTTTTATCAATTTATTAAGAATCAGAAAAGTAGGGCCAGGGAATTAGCTCAGTGGTTCCAACGCCTGTCTCACAAGCACAAGGGCCTGGGTTTGATTCCCCAGCAATCACATATAATGCTGGGTGTGGAGACTCACACCCAGCAGCAATCAGTACCACATACCACAGTGCCAGGGTGTGGTGGCTCATGCCTGTAATCCCAGCAATCAGGGGGCAGAGACAGGAGGATTGCTGTGCTGTGAGTTTGAGGCTGAGCTCAGGGCCAGCCTGAACTACAAAGCGAGACCCTGTCTCAAGAAAAAGAAAGAAAAAAAGAATCAGAAAAGGAATGAATATTAGAGCTAGTCTCCAAGAGGGGGAATTATATTACTAAACTCACAGGGAACTGAGAAGTGTCATCATTGGGCAACAAATGAGCGATGACAGATGCCATGTAATATCTCTGTGTACAAGTTATTTCACACTGGAAAATATTAAACTGCCATGGACTCTGAAAGATTCTGATTTAGTACATCTTGAGCAGGGAAAAGTTCTCAAACGTCCACCACAGTTTAGTGAGGTGAGTTTGCAAGAGCTGTGGGGCTTCTACCCAGATTTAAGGAGAAGACCTAGGAGGCCATGTGTCCCTGAGAGGGCTAGCATGGAGCTGTGAGAGTGATGCCAAAAGTATATTGGAGACCCCAGCAACCTGGAGATGTCAGGATCATGGAGCATCTGAGAGAAACCCTCCCAAGAGTCAGGCCTAGAAGGCTGGAATTTGGTGCTACGTTTGGAATTTGCACCTCACCACAACTAGCCTCAGGTGCTGAACACAGGGCTACAGTCTGGGTTTCAATCTTGCATTGGCCCGTGGGTTTCTATGTTCTTCCTCCCTTTTGGAATTGGAATATTTATCCTGCACCGTAGTATGTAGGTAGTGTTTAACTTCTCAGGGGCTCAAAGCTAAGAGTTTGCTTTGAGAGAAGACTTTAGCCTTGGACTTTTAGTGTAAGACTTTGGCAACCCTTAGAGATGTACTAAATGCATTTTTCATATTTCATGAGCCTTTTGGGGCCTGGAGGTGGATATTATTTATAGCTAGATGCTTTCCTCTCCAAAACACCTCATGCAGTCATAAGCAGGACATGCAGAAGGTGACTGGATCAGGGGTGTTATAGTTGACTTTGTGGTACTAGAAGGAAGGACTTGGTAGAGGAAGCAGGTTACTGTGGGCATGACCCGAAAGGCTCTGGCCCCTTTCCAGACTCTTCCCTCGACTCTCTCCCCGTGGACACCTTGATGTGAGCAGCTAGCTGTCCGTTCCCCACCCTGCCCTCATGCTATGCTTTCCCATCAGGGAGCTGGCTGACCTTGAAGGGACTGAGATTACTGCAACATGCACCAAAATAAACCTCTCCTTTAAACTACAGAGTGTTTGTCCCAGCGATGAGGAAAGTCACAAAGACAATGTCACAGGAGAAAAATCTAAATGACCTTGAATACTGTGATTTATTTTTCTTAGATACAACAAAGGCATGACCCATGAAAGAAAAAGTGGGTGAATTGAACTGCATTGCAAATAAAAACTCCTGCTCTGTGTAAGAAACTGTCCAAAAACTGACAATGCAAGTCACAAATTGAGAGAAGTTATATGTAGAAGACATAGTTTATAAAGGATTTACACCTATAATATACAAAGAACTCTTCAAACTTGCAGGACAAACCCCCTCCAAATGAGTCAGGGATCTGAAGTAATACCTCACCAATGAAGATATACAAGTGAAAAATAAGAATAAAAATAACCTAGCATCACATAAGTAGTGAATTAAAAATTAATACACTGAGCTTTTGCTATACACCTATTACAATGGCTAAAATCCTTAACCCTGAAAACATCAAATGCCAGTGATATTTTCATTGGCAAGAAGAAGAACTCTGATACACTGCTAGAGAGAATGCAAAATGTATAGTCACTTTGGAAGGGAGTTGTACAATTTCATACAAAACTAAACATACTCTCCTCAAAGAGCAATCATGTTCATTGGTACTTACCCAAAGCTACTGAAACAAAATAGATGTTCATAGCAGCTTATTCATAATTGCTGAAATTCAGAAACACCCAAAATGTCCTTCACTAGATAAATGGATAAATAGACTGTGGTATATCCAGACAATTAATTGTCACTTAACACTGAAGAGAAAGGGACTATTAAGCCATGAAGAGCTACAGATGAATCTTAATCTATTATTCAGTGAGAGGATAACCTTAAAATGCTATATACACTCTATCATTTCAACCATCAAACGTTCTCAAAAAGGCCAAACTATATCCAGTAAAAAGATCAGTGATTACTAGGAGTAAGAGGGTTGGATGATTGAGCTAAACACAGAAGACTTTTACGGCAGTGAAACTACTCTGCATGAAACTATTATTGTGGCTACATGTCATTATACATTCTCAAAACCTGTATAGGACCAAGAGTGAATCTTAACTATTGGTTTTGGGTAATGATGATGTAGTGCTGTAAGTTCCCTGACAGTAACAAATGTATCATTCTAGAATAGGATTTTGAAAGTAAAGAAAGCTATGCATGTATGGATCCTGGGATAAATGGGAATGCTCTGTATATTTTCCTTATTTATTCTATGAACCCAAAACATTTCCTCAAAAGCCTACTTTTTAAAGTGAAAAAGGAAAGTTAATTGTTCCTAGGGAATATCCTAAGGATGCAGCCACTGTAGAGCATTGGTATGGGTTTCAGAGGGCCAGGAATGAGAGGAATTTTAAAAACATGTATATTTTCATTCATATCCATCACCTCACAATAAAAATGTTTCTCATTATGTTTGTTATCTAATGAGGAGAGTCAAACCTGGGGAAACATTTTTGAGACCCTATTTAATTAGTATCATAGAGATCAAGGCTGCTCTTTAGGCCAGTAGCCAAACTGTATAGGGAGGTAGCAGAGATACTGAAAGGCTGCCCTCCACCTAAAAGGCATCACTTTTGTCTCAATATCTCTTTCTTTATCTTCTGTCTTGAAGTGAATCCTACGGGCTTTTCATTTTTAACCTATCTATCATCCACTTCATTCACTGACTGACTCATTAAAGGTGAAGAAATTGGCTGATTCTAATTAAAAAAAAAAAAACAGAAGATAAACAGGTACCAACATCTTAAAAAACTGAGTACTATCTTTTCACTTCTTGAACTTATCAAAACCAAATTTGTTAACCTGAATATTTCTTAACTTTCATTTAAACTATTCCATTTATTTTTTCGAACAAGGGCAAATAGCATGACTTTGAAACAAATAGATTCTTCAAGTGTAATGAAAGTCCAATTGATTTTAAACTTACTGATGTTGCAATTAGCAAGGCTCAACTTCAAATGGGCTGATTTTGCTATTTAGGTTCATAAAGTGCACATAGAAATAAAATTTATCCCTGCCTTTTATTTGGTGTTTCTCCTAGTGAAAAGAGCAGGTGGCACTCTGGAGCCTTTAAATATAACCAGAAGTAAATTAGACACCATTTATATGAGTTAAGCTTAATCTCTTATTCTTTTTGTTATATATATTTTGATATATCATGGCTTCTTCCTGTGTTTTCCCATTTCCATGCAAAATATCAACAGTGTGAATCTTCTCACACACCTGGGCCGGCCTCACCTCATTCTAATATCTCCACAGATATACAGACATATTTCATTCCTAAATTCAAATTGGAGGTCCTTTGCGTCTCTACTGATATATAAATGAGAATTAAATAGAATTTAAATAGTTTTGGATTCTGTGATGTACTCTAGAAAATGAAAAGGAGAAATAATAACTAAGGTAATTTTTTTTTAAAAGATCACACACCTGGATGAAATCCATCTGTGATGAGGGGATAGGAAAACATTTAAAAACACAATGAACTCTTGTCCTTTAGGATATAAAATGAATATAACCTGGGACCAGGATGAAATTCCACTTGCATCATTGTATTATTCAGACCCACAGAGTAGGATTTATGCATTCAACACTCACACAAACTCACATATACACATTCACACACACACACACACACATTCACACACATGCACACACACTCACACACAGTATTTAGCACTGTGTCAGAAAGACATGAACCACAAATATGGCTAAAATACATTTGATGCCTAGGTCTCCAGGTCTCAAAATGAAATTCCGTAAGTCCTATCTTAGTGTCTGACTTTACTCCAAAGAGTATTTTATAAATGCCCATATGACCATAGGCCTCCCTCCCCAAAGAAATTCCAAGGTAACCCTTTAAGTTTTTCCTTCGCAATGCTGATGAAACTCAAGCGACCTAGGCAACAACTTCCTACTCATAAGAACATAGTTGTTTTACTAACGTCTGTCATTTTTCTATCATATCAGTATCTGCTCACATATTAGAAGCTATCTTCAGACAGGTATGGAATCACATGCCTGCAATCTCAGCTAACTGGGGCAGCTGAGGCAGTACGATCACAAAATCAAAATCAACCTGGGCAACTCAGCAAAACCCTGCCCCACAATTACTTGCCTAATATGTGTGAGGTCTTGGATTGGATCCCCAGTGACCTCTCTCTGCTCAAAACAAAATAAGACACACATGTGTAGCTACAACAGCTTTTCTAAGTATTTAAATTGTCCCATTGAGGTCCACCTAATTTCAGAAAGCGTAAGTTACTGTCCTATAGTTACTTTATCCAAATAGGGAGTTTTGGTTGTACAATCAAGTACAGAAGTTTGAGGGCAACCAACACTTCTGAATCACTGTTCTTACCATTGTTCAGCATCTTCACCGAAGAAGTGACATGGCTGACAGGAAATACCAAGTACTCGGCACTGCGTCCAGGCTTGGCCTCGCTCAAGAGAGAATATCTAGATGGGAAAGATTGGAAGCGATTTGGATTCCTTCTGCTATTGTCAGGCTTTTATGTTTGTATTCTCTAGGCTGTGCTGAAAGAGTGCAGACTTTTTGTACACATTTTAATGAAAATATCAAGTAAAACTCGAAATGATCATTACTTAGAAAGGCCTGGAGACTGCATCTTTCCATCACCATTATCACAATAAACGAATAAAGTGTAAAACTATGCAGAGCTATGTCAGACACATTAAAGTAACATCTGCTGCATGGCTCTTACAGCACATTTCTTTCTTCCTTATTTTTTCTATTCATCATTTTCACCTTGCCTACCTTTGAACTGGGTTGAAATGGAAAGCAAAGAAGCAAACCAAGAAACCTTCCTTATGGTTTTTGTAGTACAGATATGTTTATTTTTTTTTACTTACTTTTTCTGTTGATGTCTCAGAATCATTAAAGAACATCAGAGACATAGTATTGTGCAAAGATAAAATATAGTTCTATTGATCTCAATCTACTTAAGAAGTTTTTGAAAATAAGTTTATATAAATGTCAACTTTAAGAATTGAGCCCACATTACTAACTTGCAAAAACACTTTTAAAATTGAGAGAACGTACTTAAATTTTCTTTCATTATCGGAAACTTCAGATTTTGGGTGATTAGTTAATGTCATCTCCTTTGTTTCCTATCTATATGAACCATCTGGTCACTCAATAGAGACACCTATGACTCAGTCTTAAAACAGTTTTCTCTTTAAATTCCAACAATGAATCTATCTTGATTCTGTCCCTGATGTATTTTGAATCTCTTCTAGGGACTTGTAATTAGGAATTACAATCCTTTCTATCAACTCTTATTTCTACTACCTTAGTTTTGGCTTTTTGATCACCTAAATTATTATAAGTGTTCCATCTGATTTACTTGCCAGCAACCTCTCCTCTCCCATACCATCCTACATATTCTAACCAAATAACCTTTCTAAAATGCAAATATTATGTCACTTAAAAATTCATAAGTGACATGCCTAACAAGTTTGGAATAAAGCCCACACTTCTAAAATGGCTTGCAAGGAACTGGCCTTTACTTACTTCTCCAACTTCACCTCTTGAAATTTCCTTTTATTAGTCCATCCTGTTTGTTCCACTCACAGTCTCTTCAACTTAAAGATTTCTAATTCTACGCCTTTGCATGTGCCATGGCCTATGCACAGGGTACTCTTTTGAACCCTACGGTCAAACCCTCGTACGACTTTTTATTACTTAGAATTGTGTTTAAGGACATGTAATAGGAACAATAGAAAAGTAACACAGTGGCTTAAACAAAAGTAAGTGCAAAGGAAATAGAAGTTGCATGATGTCATCAAGGACTGAGGCTCCTACTTTTTATTTTGCCATGATTGTAAGGAGGCTTTTGTTTTCATGGCTTCAGGATGATTTCTGTCTCTAGGTTTCCCATCTGTATTACAAGAATGAGGAAAGACAAAGCAAATGATTTGTCGGTTGAGTAAGTTTTTTTCAGGAAAAAAAAAAAGATGGCAATGAGCAAAGCTGATTCCAGTAGAGTCTTACTTACATGGTCATTTGTGCTTAGAAAAGTTTTTGAAGGGATAAGTAGTTTTTAACCAGGCACAATGGTGGCTCAAAAAATTCAAGGTTCTATTTATATGCAGGAAATGAACAATAGAAATTGTCACATTCTTTTACCTGGTTACCTCCTTCCTGTAAATTGCAGATGATGCTGATGCTGTGCCTTCCCTTGGAAAGTATTTTATGACAACACAAGTGTAGGTTTAGGGTCCTCCTCTGATTCCCAGGCTAGTGCCTGGAAAATAGAGTGTTTAATACTCTTGATTAACTAAAGGAATGAGTCAATCAGTGAATAAAAGCTTCCTCTATTCTTTGTGCCTGTAGCACAGTATAGTGGAATCATTGGTTTAGATGTTTATTTCTTTATGAGTCTGTAATATTTCTAAGATCAAAGAGAGTTTTACTTCACTCTTGGGTTCCACTGACCTGATATATAGTAAATATTTGTTGAATGAATATGTGACAGAAGACATTGTAAAATGAGATTTTATGGGCAAGTGGAAATATTCAAAGATACAAAGATTAATTTTTTTCCTCAGTTATGGAATCTGTCATCTATCTAAACAGAGGTAGCAATGTAATAAATTAATCTCAGTGTCTAGCTTAGAACTCCAATAAGGTAACTAATCTACATAGCCGAAGAGCCATTGAATGGCCTTTGGATTGAAC
Organism: Petromus typicus; assembly: GCA_004026965.1. Taxonomy (NCBI): domain Eukaryota; kingdom Metazoa; phylum Chordata; class Mammalia; order Rodentia; family Petromuridae; genus Petromus; species Petromus typicus. The sequence goes on from PVIR01003129.1 coordinate 14,903, forward strand.
CCTACCCCTAATTCTGGAACCATAACCCCATGTGTCAGTATTGTCATCCTTATTTGAGACCCCATTCTGGCATCTTGACTTATTATAACCAATCAGTTTTAGACATAATCTGGAATCCATGTCTCCTGCTTTGAAATTAGGTTTGACTACTTTTTTTTTTTTTTTAGGTTTTTTGAGACAGGGTCTCACTTTGTAGTTCAGGCTGGCCCTGAGCTCAGCCTCAAACTCACATCACAGCAATCCTCCTGCCTCTGCCTCCCGAGTGCTGGGATTACAGGCGTGAACCACCACGCCTGGAACTGTGGTATGTGGTACTGGTTGCTGCTGGGTGTGAGTCTCCACACCCAGTATTGTATGTGGTTACCAGGGATCGAATCCAGGCCCTTGCGCTTGTAAGACAGGCGCCGGAGCCACTGAGCTAATCCCTGGCCCCATGACTACTTTGAAATTTATTCTTCTGCCTTGTTCTCTGACATCTCTTCCAAGTCTCCTTTTATATCAGTCATTGGGCTGAGTGGACCTCAGTGTCACATCAGGGCCCTGTTTACCTTCCTGAACTTCTTCCTGATGTCTGCTGCTGGGATGTTTCCAGGTCTCCTGCTGCCACTTACATCTGATGGGGTTTTCAGCTCCAGCGTCTCCTTCTCTGGCCCATTCTGTCAGTAAGACTGAAGCCTGTGTCTGAAGTTTGTGAGCGGGCTTGGGTTCATCTAAGGAGCACTTACTCAGAGAATGACTAAAGTCAAAGAGGGCAGCAGATATTTGATAGTAATTTTGAGAAATAATCACAGTGGAATGAAATAAATTTCTTTATTAAATACATAACTGTGCAGAGTTATTGCATAATGCTTTCTGTTTCATATAGTTCCTAAGAAGTCAGCAAATGTGCTTTTCTTTTTTATACAAATGGTGGATCCCACCAACACTTTTATATTACATTTACAGTTGGAACTATTGCCATGTAATGGGTGGGTGTAATCCAGGCTTTTCAAATGTGCACCAGGTAGTGAATAGAAAGCAGCTACATTTATTGAAGGTTATGTGAAGTTGTACTTAGGTCAAGTCTGTACTGACAAAAGATATGGCACAAACAGAAAAATGTGCTAGGGAGATAGAAGAATAAAAGTACTGCACACTAGTCATATCACACAGAAGCAACAACAGCATCCCATGATAAACCGGGCTTTTAGAATTTAAAGGATTTGCACCTTGGCCCAGGTGCCTCCTCCTGAAGGAGGTGTAATTGACAGGAATGATTAAAGATGTGCTGTGCCGTCTCGGGGGCTCTTAACACACTTGCTTGTCCCACATTTCATTCTGATCTTAACTACATGCACGACATGTATTACATATTTATGAACACTTAATGAGGTGGGAGTAGAGGGAACGTAACTTAAAGGCAAGCTGGGAATTCGAACGTGCATGTGGCCTTGCCTACAGAATCGGTGATCTGGGTTTTTGTTGTTTTATTTTCTATCTCTCTTAGGACAGTGGAAGGATTGGCCATAGCGTGCCAAATAGAATGAAGTGAGTGGAAGAGAGCGACTCCCTGTCTCAGTTATTTTTCTCATTGCTGAGACAAAGTACCCAACACCCAAATTTAAGGGAGGACAAGTAAAGGGAGCCTAAGGGACAGTTAAAGGACGACAGTTTGTAGAGGCTTCAGTCCATAGTTGGCTGGATCCAAGGCAGGGTGGTGTGGCAGAGGGGCATTGAAGAGGATAAACAGTTCATGGTGGATAGGAGCTAGCAGGCATGAAAAGGATGGCCACAGCTCTTTCTATGCTTTATCTTATCCAGGCTACTTAGGGCAGCAGCACTCACTCTCTTAGTCCTGGTGTCCTTGGTCCTAGCACCGTGCCATGACTCAATCCCAGCATCACACACTTTAGATCCAGCCACCTCTGTAAAAACCCCACCTATGACGGTTGAGGCTTTCAGGGACACCTGAACACAAGCCATGACACTCGCTCAGCTCCATTGTTTCCAACTATATTCGAACTGCAGGGAAATAGAAGCTGAGTGTTTTTAACAACAATCCGAATTGCTTTATTTTCTCTAGTGATAGTGAAGTAAAAGTGTAACTAAGAAAGAAGAAACTCTCAACTATCTGCTTTTTATGAAGTGTCACTGTATGTAAAGTTAAATTTTCTTAATATATGATAGTTTTAACTCTGTGTCCATTATCTACACAGAGGACAGTCTCTTTGCTCCTAGTATGTTTATTCATAGAACAAATGTGTCTAAAAGGAGGTAACAGATAAATCACTTGCACACAAACATTGTAGAAATGAGCAGCTTTATTCAAATTTCTGTGACCATATATTGGGACCGGCAGACTGTAGCTTCATTATTACAAAACATGAGAATGATTTCCTATCCTCAATTCTTACCACTTAACTTCTTAATCTTCCATCCATTTTGCTAATTGAGATTCAGTTAAAACCAACACTATACTCCAAGTTTAAGAGTACAAAATATAAACATCAAGCGCTATCTGCCTAACCTTCACCATCCCTAATTCCACACTACTCTGTATCTTAGGACAATAGCTAAGCACAAGCGACGAGGACATGTGCAATTCTTTCATCCTTGCCTTCCTCACTATGCTAGTGTGTGTTAAATCTTCACTGAGAACCTGCTATGCCCATAATTCTGTGCTAAACAAAAGAATGCAAAGATTTCTCAGACAAAGTTCCTGCCCTTGGGAAGCTTATTATCTAACTGATTGGAAGAGGAAACAGTACTCAGAGCAATAATTAAAAATCGGAGTCAAATGGCAATAGAGAAGCACTGTTTATATGAAATCTCCAACTCAGTTTAACCACCAGTAGAGATATGCGCTGTGGCTCTCCTATTAGTGGAAAAACAAACGAGCCTTACCTCACATGGCTTTTTACAGTTGAAGGACATTTACCATAAAAGAGTGAGATGATTTCACAAAATACATACCACAAGAATACAAATGTTTCCTTTATTTTTCAAATAACATTGAAAAAATATTTCTCCTTCATTTTAAAAAGAATTCTTGATGCCTTTTCAAAGACTGTGGACCTTGTATACCTTGTTCTTGAATTTCAAATGCATTCCTAACATAATTTGCCGATGAATAATAATTCAAGAGTTAATTTTGATACTATCATAGAGGAAACTATTTAAGGCCTGAGGAGAACAAACAAAAAGAGGAGAGTGAGAAATGATAGGAAAAGTCCTTATTTCAGGTCATTCTTATTCTTTTCAATCACCTTCTACCACCAAAAGGGACTTGTATCTGCCAGGTGGTGCCTGACCTCACACCACGTCTAATTAATCAGCAGTCTTGTCCAGCTGTCATCTGGCCTCATTTGTCTAGAGTTGCAACCACAGCTCAGTACCTCACTGAAGCTGCCACTCAAACAATGGCCTTTCTGGTCCAGTGAGTCCCAGTGACTTAGCAACTGATTGGATGGCCCTCCTCCTTCAACAGCGCTCTGGCCAACTTGAACTTCCCCCAGGCAGATCAGTATTTCCCAAAGTGTGGTGCACAGATTAGTGAACTATGCACAACAGTGGCTTTAGTGAAAGCACTGATTCCATGTGGGTGGACTCTGGCCCAAAGAGTGTTTAAATCTGAGTGTGCTAAGGAAAGGGCCTTGGGAGAACAAGAGGCCCCATGCTCCTCGGAAGCCTGCTCGGAGTTTAGAGCAGAGCCTGCAGGACCAGTGTGCAGGATGAAGAGCAGGTCGCTCTCAGAGACTTTTTCTTTGGCCGTTGTGTTCCCTCTGTTGCAATAAAGTTGCCTAAAGTAGGTCGATACATGACTCATATCAAACCATCCCACTCAGGCCAGCCCAATCCCCCGAAGTCTTACATGATATGCTTTTCTTGTTTCTATTCTCCTGTCCTTGAGTTACAATAAATAACCAAGGAGGTATCAGTTGCTTGCTGTTTCCCTGAGGCCGCATATGCACAAGAGGCAGCCCCTCTGAGCCCCTAGTGCAAGAATGAAATCTTGTCTCTGAGTAATCTTCTTATGCTCTGTGCTGCCAAGGTCATACACTGTGACAATTCCAGGGCTCTGTTCTCAGAGGTTGTGATGCAGCAGAGATGGGATGAAAAATCTGAGGACAGCCATTTTCAAATGTTCTGTAACCTAAACTTGAGCCTAACTGAACCATTCGACCTTTTTAAAATACTTCCTTCACTTTCCTTGCTTCAAGTTCTTACTACTATTCATACCTATTTTTTGAAAATCCTTTCCCCCTCCGTCTCTTAAATCCTAAATTAGCCTACGATTTTCACCCTCCAACTTAGTGTATTCTTTCCTTCTTTTTACTACAAAGTATTTTTGTTTTAATGCTGCTTATCATAGTCTGACATTGCTTTCTCACTTCCACCAACCAGAGGCTAGAAGACGTGTATTTCCACTAAGCCTTTCTCACAGTAATCACTTTAAAATTGTACAAAATGAAAGAATTTCCCATTTCTTACCTGCTAGAGAAATTCCTCAGTGAAAACTTACTTGGATGAATAACATGAGAACCTTTCATCCCAGCACGTGTCTTGGTCTGTAAGCAGGCCTTGGAAAGTAAAGCCTTTCATGGGCCTTTGCAAGTTGGAACTTAATGAGGCAAATTTCTGAAAACCTTGTAACTATGAGAAAAATCAACTTTCCAGGGGGAAGTGACATCCAGTGACCATGGTAAAGGGCATGAATTGGAATCTTCAGACACTCGGAAGGCCTAATTTGCATGATAAGGCATAAATATATCAAAGATGACAATGCTAATTTCTCCAACTCTGACTTCAAAGATATAGACACAAGCAAAGTCTAGTAAAAGCATTGAGCATTTTGTCATCTTGCCCAAAGGTTTGATTGCACCTGAGTGCGTTTCTGACATAATTCATCAAAGAATAATAATTTAAGAGTCAATCCTGATCCTGTCACAGAGGAAATTATCTAAAGCCTGAGAGAAACAGGACTTAAAATTCATATGGAAGTATAATGAAGTGAAACTTAAACTGCTTAATATGAATGCCAACTATTTTATCAATGCCTATTGTTAGACAAATTGTTATATACATTTATTTAATTTCCAAACAACATTTTGCAGGGATGACAAATGAGGTTAAAGAACTCTATGATCAGCCACCCCACAGATAGGTATTTGGATTTGAATTCAAGTATAGTCCAATTCCAACGTCTGGGCTCCTGACTTCTCCACCATTTCTCAGATTTACATAACTTCAGATTTCTGAGACACCATCTAACCCTACTAAATCTCAGTAAAAGGCCTGGAAATCTACTTGTTTAAAAAATGACTGACTGTTAGGTCAGCTTGGGAAAGAATGCATCACACTAAATAACTTCCCTAACCATGAAGACTGTGAAGGGGCCAAGAGTTTCATTTCCTTGACTACATTTTTCTACTTACTGCCTTTCAGTATCTTCTCACCACAAAATTCAAATTTGTCTTAAATTCTTCATTCTGCCTATTATTTAAAACATATACAAGTACTCACCTTAGAAGCATTTCATTTTTGACCTGACTTTTGACCAAAGTTAATAAAGAGATGGAGCTTCACTGGTGACTAGAAAGTGCTTAGAAAAGTGTATGATATTTATGTGGAGAGAAGAAAACATGACAAAAACCTTTTTGATTCTTTTAAAATCATATTGTACATGCAGCAAACTACGTAACTCATCATTTTAAAGTTCAGCCCTTATTATAAAAAAGATTTTTCTTTCAATTAACAGACTTGACCCTGACAATAGTAAATACCCCCAAAATGTGCAGGCTGAAAATACAAGTTAATAATGACACACCTATATTTATTTACTATTAAGCTTTATGCAGAGAGATTTATATGAGGCTTCTCACTGAGTACTCACAACAAATTTGTGAAGTAGCTTTTTAATTATTTACATTTTGTAGTCGGCAAGACTGAGAGTCAGATAAATGTGTTGTCCAAGATCGAAGATCCCAACCCAAGTTTATGATTGTAGTACATGTAATTAGCACTCTGCTATACAGCCTCCATTGCAAATTGATCAAAGAAAAATCTATGTAGATTTAATGAATATAGATCCCTAATGAGATATGAAAGTTTGCTTTAGGATATTAAAAGTGTTTTGAAAAATACTTTGAGGTTATGACTTTCAAATAAATGCACAAGTTTCTTACACAAATATATCCCCGGTGACACTGATTTGATCCAGTAGAGCATTTTCTGGATTATTATTGTCTTAAGTTTATTAGCAGCTAATTCATTTAGTTTGGATACCATTCAGATCAATTTTTTTTATTGCAAGATAAGGTCTTGCTAAAAGTTACTCAGGCTGGGCTCAAACTTCCAATTCTTCTGTCTCAGTCTCCCACAGTGCTGGGATTACAGAGGCACACTATGCCAGAATTCTCTTCCTTCCTTGAATTTTCCTCTGTTCCTGAAATGTTTCTCCTCTTTATGTGTTATAACTGATATCTGGAGGTTCCTCCAAAGCCTTGTGTACTCATAATTAGGACTTTGGGGAAGTGATTGGCTCATGGGGACTTCATAGTCATTGGTAGTCTACTGACGAACTTATAGCTAAACATGATCGTAGGAAGTGGAGCCTGGTCAAAGAAGGTGGGCCACTGGGGGCCATAGTCTAGAAAGTTGTACCTTTCCTTTTCCTCTCTTCATCTCTTGTTGCTCCTTTCCTTCCATACCATGAGATGCCCCTTTGCCAAAATGTCCTGCCTCGGAGCCAGCTGACGATGGACTGAAACATCTACAAACTACAAGCCACAACTACAAACTTTTCCAACCAAAATACGAACTTTTCCTTCTTTAAACTGTGGATGTTGGGGATTGTGTCTCAGAGAAGAGAAAATGACTAAGACTTTATGCAAGAAGCTATAAGAGTGTGATAGAGCATGCAAAAAAAATGGCACTCGACTAGAAGTACAAGATATCTGATATATATATGTATAAGTAGCTTTCGAACAATTCTTTTCACTCATAAAGTTCTGCCAAAATTACATATTATTTTTTATTTATTTATTTATTTATTTATTTTTTTTTTTAGGTTTTTTGAGACAGGGCCTCGCTTTGTGGTTCAGGCTGGCCCCGAGCTCAGCCTCCAACTCACATCACAGCAATCCTCCTGCCCCTGCCTCCCAAGTGCTGGGATGACAGGCGTGAGCCACCACACCCGGCACTGTGGCATGTCGTACTGGTTGCTGCTGGGCGTGAGTCTCCACAACCAGTATTGTATGTGGTTACAAAATTACATATTCTTAAATAAAATCTTGATAGCTTTCAAATATGTATCTGAATGCTTATAATTTCCAAATTTAGTATTTCTTTCTTCTACTCAAACTGTATGAGTAAAAATAAATGAGATTTTTTTTTAACTTCAGCTTTCAAAAAGTCACTATCAAAATTGCTAAATTTACTGCATTAATCATTAACTGATTTATACAACTTAGTTCACATAAAAGAAGAACATTGCTAGTATATATCTGATGTTGACTTATTATTGTTTTTCAAAATATTTTTATTTTAACAAGGCAACACAAAAAGTGAGTACAAATTTAAGCAACATAGAATAACTATTCTTCTTTCCATATTTTCACTGCCAGTATATAATCAATTTCAAATATTTTGAGTTTAGTTTTTCTATACAAGCTACCCATATTATACATTAATAACACTTTTTGTATAATAAAGTCAATATACTGACTATCCGGGCTTTACAAATAATGAGCATATTACCAACCCTGCTTCATTTAGAACTTCCCTCCTTATATTACTCCCAGAGTTTCTATCCTCTCCCTCACTCCCTCTCTTCCTCTCTCTTTCTCTCCCTCTTCCCCCTCCTTCTCTGTCTCCTCTGTCTCTTTCTATCTCTCTCTCTCCCTCTCTTTCTCTCTCTTACTCTTTCCTTCTCTTTCTTTCTCCTAACCATTCTTTAAGGCAGTGTAATTTCTAGGTCTAGTTGTCCAGCTCCTTTATCTCTTGCCAACTGCCTAGAAATTCTATGTTTGATCTGTTGTTTTCAGAGGAAACAAATTAGGTGGCTGGAAATCCTGGAAAGAATGTGAAATAAGTACAATGAGTCCTTTAAAACATAAGTGGCATTTATTACTTTTCTATTTTTCATGCACATTGAACTGTACATATTTAAAGTCTACAGTTGGGAAGTTTTAAAATATTTTCTC
>PVIR01003129.1:23185-42542 GCA_004026965.1 Petromus typicus
AATGTAAAATAAGGTGAAAGGGGACAATGTTGAGATTGTAACAAAAAAGTAAGGAAACAAATTTTATATATATGGGGGGGTGGTAGGGTGGGTGGGGCTATGGGAAAAAATGAGAATTAAGTAGTGTCTTATACTGGTACAAATCCCCATTATGGAGTGCAATCATGATGTGTATATTTAATGTACCAATAAAGATAATAAAAAAAAAATATTTTCTCATTTGTCTGTTTGTTTGGCACTAAGGACTGAACCCAGGGTATCCGGCATGCTAAGCATGAGCTCTGCCACAGAGCCACACTCGCAGACATGCTGCCCTCAGTATTTCCTCAGATCATCTTGCCTCTGCCTGAACTCTTTCCCTAACCTGAAATTTACTGATCTGCTTTTTGACACTATAGATTATTTTTCATTATCTATAGTTCTAAATAAATGCAAGAGTACATACAATATGCTTTGTGTGTGATTTCTTTCAGCCAGCATAACTATCTTAAAATTGATTCATTCTGCTATGTGGAACCATAATTGTTTATTTTTGGTTACCAAGTAGTTGTCTACTGAATGCGTATACAATAGTGTGTCTATCCAGTTACCTCTTGATTGAATCTTTTGGTTATTTCCAACTTGGGGCTATTACAAATAAATCTGTTATGGACATCCGTGTACAAGTTTTACTGTGAACACATAGCTTTCTTCTCATGGATAAATGCATAGAAATAGAATGGTTAGGTTGTATGGCAGGTGTGTGTCTAGCTGCCGAGCTAGTTTTATAAATAGCTTGTCATATATCAATATTGTCACACCCTTGTCAAAGTTGGTGTGATTTATCTTTTCAGTTTTTATCTAATAAGCATATAATAGTATTTCATTGTGGTTTATTTTGCATTTCCCTAATGGTTAATGTTGTTTAACAGCCTTTCATACACTTATGACTATTTTTTTTGTCTTCTTTGGTGAAGTATTTGTTCAAATTAATTTCTCATTTGTCTTAGAGTCTTCCCTCAAGTTTATTAACTCCCTAGAAGGATTCACAAAAACACAATAGTGTGTGTTTTACTCAGGGCTAGTATTTGCTCATGGAAGTATTTACAGAAAAAGTACACCGGTGATATAGAAGCCCCTTCTATTGGGAGTCCTAAGTAGTCAGACAGAGGCTACCAAACCTTGTCCAATCAGGGATCTCGTAGGACATACTTCTTTTCTTCCTGCCTGGGAACTGCAGGGATATACTATGTGAAGGTTCTCTGGACAGAAACACCCACTGAGAACCCGGAGTTTGCACAGAAGGATGGCCCCATAGCACAGGCTTTTGTACAACTAGCTGTGACAACTATAACTTAAGAGCCAGCCATGGAACCAGGTACACAGCATGAGTTGTGATGTTTGGTCACAGAGAACTGGATAATATAGTATAATATCGTCCATGGCTCAAGGCTCCAGTTGTACATAACATAACCCTCAGTCAACATAGAGAACCATCCGGGCTAGACCAGCCTTAGCAAGACTATATCTCAAAATGTAAAAATTTAAAGAAGGCTTGGGATGTAGTTAAGTTCAAATGTTCTGGGTGAAATGCCCAGAATGAAAAATCTATTGCAAGTACCATATTCGCAGAGGCTATGCAGTGGTCAGTAATAGCTGAGAGTTCTGTTAGAGACATGCAAGGAGTAAGCAGCAAGACCTGCTACGTTCAGTCTGTTCTCACACCAATTTTATTACTTTTTTGTTACTTTTTCTTTATGCTTGGAATACAATCATCAAGTACAGAAGGCATGGCTGAAAATTACAGTGAAATTTCAATTTTAAAAATTTATTACAGTAAAAGACACATTGCCATTAAAACTGACTACAGCAAAAGACTCATTGCCATCCGTCCTCATTATAATACTCTTCTCGGCCTTCTAAATACATTTTTTACACTTTCTTGCCACTTTCTGAGGCAGTTTTGAACGTCCTCTTTGATGAGTACCTTTAGTTGCAAGTGAATGAGGACACACTATAATATTTTTAAGATCCCCTCTTTCTACTGGATTATACTGAGCAGTGGCATCCACTGTATTTTTTTTTAATCACACCTCATAAAGACATACACAGAAAAAGACTTCAAGAACAGCTGCGGAGTGGGAAGAATGATGGGATAAGAGTGCTCCAGGTGAGAGGGAAAATTTTCAAGTGGATTTTTAGCAATGTATCTTTTACTATAATACATCTTTAAAATTAAACACCATGTATTTTGATCACTTACATGCTTTCCAAAGTTATTCTCCACATCTCAGCGTTGAGTTTTCCTTTCAGTCTTCTAAATATATTTTTTGAATATCAGAAACTTAAACATTTTGTTTGATAAATTTATTTATTTGTTCTCTTATGCATTACAGTTTTGACAGTGCTGGACAAGTTCAAGGTGGTATGGCCATACATTGACACCCAAACCTAAAATCTCAAAGATTTATTTTGCTTTGTTTTGTTCTGGAAGTTCTATAGTTTTATATTTTATGTTTAGATTTATAATCAATTTTTAGTTAACATTTGTGTATAATGTGATCTTCAGTATTTTAAAGCAATCTTTCACATTATTTTCTTTTATCTATAAGTACTTCAGTATATCTCTCTAGGACATGAGAGTTTTAAAAACATAATCCAGCACTTTTAATATAATTATTTACTAGTTTCCAGTAGGTAATCTCTCTTCAAATTTTCCCAACTATCCTTTATTTGGTTCTTTATTTGAAGTAAGATGCAAATAATAACCACATGCTGTATTATGCTGATTTGTTCCTTAAATCTCTAGTAATCTAGGAAGAAAGAATGTAGAATGACTACGTGACCAAGACAGTCATTAATTACATGACTGACTGTTAAAGCTATGGGCGTGAGTGATATTGCCTAGGGAATAATTTTTTAATTTTTATTTTTATTAGTACAAATTTGCAGTACACAATGATTACATTCATTATGAGAGTTGATATATATATATAACACATCTCAGTTCTTTTTAATTCCCTCTGAACCCCATCACCTCTTGGTCAAGCACAGGGAATAATTAAAAATTAAGAAAAAGGAAGATAAACAACAAAGTCCTGAGAAACGCCATAACTTAATAAGGAGGCAGAAACAATCAACTTTTACAGTGCATGGTAAGTACCACAACAATGGCATATATGAGATACTCCAGTGACTCAAAATGAGAAGAATCAACTTTATGGAGCGATATTATCATAAAAGGTTTAGAGACTGAAGGTTGTATGGGACTGTTCAAATTAAATGAGAGACAAAACCAAAACCAAACTAGAGAAACTCATCTATTTCACAAGGAAAACAGACAACTTCAAATAACACCACTCTCAACGATCTCTCACCCCCACCACACACACACACTCTCACATTCACAGCAGTGTTCCTGAGTGTACTCAGTGGCTCCCAGGCATAAGCTTCTTGTGTAGTTCTTATCAAAATTAAATCATTGATTAAGTTTTGTACAAACTAATTTAAGATGTGAACATGTAATGTGCAGCTACAGTGGAGCGGAGACAGAAGGCTTTGGAGTTCATGAGGTCAGAGAATTGTCAGCTTTAGCAGGAGGACAGTGAGAAAGCTGGGGGCACAGGAAGGTTATGCAAGAATATCACTGACTTGATCTGTTTGCCCTCGTTGAAAAGAAAACTGAACCTGCATAAACCGGAAGAGGGGTAGTCTTTCTCTTGGCGGGTCCCAAGCCAACCAGGCAGTACATGCTGTCCACCTTGACAAAAAAGAAATCAACACTTGATGTGGTTGATTTGATTTGGTCATTAAAACAACAACCACACACCCCCAAATTACCTTTATTTTGCTTTCACATTTCAGCTGCTTACCCAGCACATTCTCAGCCTCTCCTAGCGGATCGCTTTTACCTGAGTCACTAAACAGTCCTTCATATTGTTAGTAATGCTGGGATAAAAAAAAATCCTTGTTCCTGTAATAATCTTTACCCTAGAAAGAAGAAATCTGCTGTTAAGTAAAATAAAAATGTTTAAGTGTGTGTCTTCATAAAGAGATAACTATAAATTTGAAAATGTATTATTTTAAGTAGATTGGCAACTAGATTTCTCATGGGAATTAACTCACCTGTGTATTTATAGAGAACCACAGCTCTACTCTCAAAGCAAATCTGATTACCTGTGACCTGTCTGCTATGGCTAAACAGAGCCTTTCTGTGAAAAATGTTAATGTGTTTGTCAATTATTATGTCAAAGCATAATCCAGAGTTGGGTATATCTTGCTGTTGAACTCTAAAAGATTGTAAAATATTACTTTGTTTTGGGGAAAGTTGTGACCATTTTTATTCATTCCTTGTAACTTTAAAAATTCAAAGAAAAAGAATTGCCTCCTTTCACAAAAACCAGGCTCTTGCCTATGAAAAAATTAATTTAATTGTTTTGAAAGTTATACATGAAGAATGATACAAATTCACAAGAGAACTAGCCCTTTGTGCATCTAATAAATCCATTTATAATTCATGGTTTTCTAAGATACATACCCTGTCCCACACATTCTGCTAGTAAATAATATGTGAAAAGCAGAGGATAGTCCTTAGGAAAACAGAAATTTGAAGTTTCTTTAGGAAGTATAAGAAGTGTGCAAGGGAAATAAATTGTCACTTTTATTGCAATTCTTCTACCCAGGAACTGAGAGATTGCATTGTCAAAACAAACAAACAAACAAACAAACAACAAACTCAGGAAACTGAAAGAAAGACGAATCTGAGAATAAGAAACAATATGTGAACATTTCTGTAAGGGAAGGAAAGTAAAGAAACAGTGGGTCACTATAGAATTACACTTTCTTCAGTGTGTACAAATATTCTCAAAGGACCATGAAATTTTTTTATATAAAAAGTGCCATAGTTACCAAAACAATCTTTTATTTATTTTATGAATTTGCTACCTATATGTTCAGTTGCTAAGGCTACCATGACAAAGCACTACAGACTAGGTGGTTTAAACAGAGATCCATTTTGTCACTTCTGGAGGCTACAACTGTAAGGTCAAGGTGTCATCAGGGTCGGTTCCTTCTGGGGCCTCCTTGGCTTGCAGGTGATTATCTTCTCTTGTGTCTTCAACTAAACTTTTCTCTGTGTGTCTGCTGAAATCTTCTGTTTTAAAGAACACCAGTCATAGTGGATTAGGGCCCTATGATCTCATTTTAACTTAATCGCCTTTACCTCTACATACAGTGACATTCTGAGATACTAGTGGTGAGGACTTCAACATATGAATCGGGGTGTTAGGGTCACTGTTTCAAGTTTCCACATACATTAATGCCAAAAATTGTCATAAATATATATCATCTCACATAACTTTTAAAAATCAGATTTTTGGCAAAATCTGGTTGATCACAAGTTACCAGTCCTAAAGGTCTAATCTACAATCTACCTGGGGAGTCAATATCCATTTACTCAATACCTTTTCTATTAGAGGCATTAATGTAAGTATGAAAGTTGGAAACACAAAGGAAATACATCTGTTTCTTCTGGAGAGCTTACAATCAGAAGGAAGAGAAACAATATAAATAAGAAATTACAATAAAACATGTTAAATATTGTTAAAGAGATCAATGTTGAAGGAAGAAATTCACATAGACACATGTTGGTCCCTCAAATTAAAAGAATATATAAAACCCCAATATAATTGGAATGACTATATAAAAAGTAGAGCTTATTGTTTTTGAGACTTGTTTTATTCATCTGTATAGTTTTTTTTTTCCTGAAGTCTCAAAACTTATCAAACCCAGATAGTAAGGAAGAAAACCTTCCGACACACTGTGTATATATTTGTCAAAAAATTTCAAGAGGAATATGTTTATTTTGTCATAAAAAGATAACAATGACCTTGTAGACTATGCTTTCTAAATTAAAAACCATCTTAATGAAATGCTACAAGCTAAACTATTATTAAACAGAAGGTTATATATAAAATAACTTTAGAAACCCAAGGACAATTTGAAAAAGCCACACGTGAATTGCTTGCTAAGAGCCACATCAATCTCTAATGATACATAAGAACCAGAGTAAAAAAGTGGTGCCATAACACAATTCATTATCAAGTACTATATCACTTAGATAGCAGTTATCTATCTTATTAAATTTATCCTGAAAATATGATACACTTCAAGAAGCATCCAGCTCATGCAAAATTATTTTTCATAATGCCACAATTTTCCCTTATAACCAAGGATAAATTTATCACAGATTTCTACATACACCAGTGATTCTTCTTTTCAACCCCCTTTTCTCTTTGCTCTTTCATGGACACTTAGAAGCAGAAAGAGAGGTTTTAAGTTTGTAAATGCCATAAAGCAGAGACAAGAGAATCCTCATTAGAGTTGGGTATTCAGAACAGTATTCTAATATGAGTATATCAAGCAAAGAGAAATCTGGCATGACAAATGCTAGGAGCCTAAGGACAAAGTTGCCAAGGGTTAATAAACTTATTTCATACAGTTCCCAACTTTTCTTCTTGTTCAGTTTTATTAGAAAAATGCATAGCTCTATGATTTAGCTTTGAAATATGTAAAATAAGAAAGATGAGCCACACTCTTTTTATAGTCCTTGTAAGAAATTTTGAAGGGCCTGAGATTTTACACTACGTAACACCTACCCACAGTCCCATAGATTCTGGCAGAAGACACAGCAGTTCAGGATCAGAGGTAAAGAAGAATGTGTTAACACCAGCAACAACAGTAGCCAGAGTATCAGCATTTATACCAACTCCTTGAGGCCCAGTTACTATGGGATGCTGCAAATAAGACCAGAAGAGATCACCTTGTACAGTAGAGTACATGGTGTGACGAATCCTGAATTTATCATTTATTAGAGGTGATAAGCTCTAAAGTGAAACACTACCTCCATTTTTCAGGGCTGCTCAATTTACATTCTTTAAAAACCAAGGTGTAATTTACATTACATAACCCTTTGAAAATATATTTTGTATATATCCCCCAAATTATGCAACCATCAATACTCTCTAATTCCAGAACATTTTCTAATATCTGAAAAATAAACCTTACATTCATTAATTTCCCTTTCTCTGAATTCTCAGGGATCAACTAATCTGCTTTTGTTCTTACATATTTGCCTATTCTGGACATTTCATATAATGATAACATGCACTATGTGGCTTTTTGTGACCTTCTTTCACTTAGCATAATGTTTTCAAGGTTCATCTATGTTGTCACATGAATCAATTCTTATTTATAGCAGGGTAATATTCCACGATATAAGTCTACCACATTTTGTTTGCCCAGTCATAAATTGAGGGACATTGGTGTAGTTTCTATCTTTTAGCACCTGTAAATAATAGTAATATGAATGCTCATATGTAAGTTTTTGTGAGGACATTTATTTTCTATTCTTTTGAATAATGTAAGAGTGGAATTTCTGGATCCTGTGGAACACTATGTTTAACTTTTTGAGAGACTCTCTAAATATTTTTCAAAGCTCCTATACCATTTTATACTCCTATTACCTATATATGAAGATTCTCCACAACCTTGTCAACAGTTATCTTCTTATTTATAGTCATTATGGTAGCTGTGAAGTATCTCATTTTGGTTTGAATTACATCTTTTTATGACTAAAGATCTCATGTTCTTTGTCATTTGTCTACCCTCTTTTGAGAAATAGCTATTTAAATCCCTTGGTTTTTTTATTGTTTTTTTTTTTTTTTTACATAGGATTATCTTTTTAGCATTTTTATTGTTGAGTTGTGAGCTAGGCACAGTAATGCACATCTATAATGACGGCACCTGGGAGGCTGAAACAAGAGGATCACAAATTTGTGTCCTGACTCTGCAACTTAGTCTGTAAAAAATTTAAAAAAATAAAAATAAGAAAGGGTGAGGGAGATAGCTGAGTTCAAAGGCTCTGGGATTAGTATCCAGTAATCCTCCCCCAATTCATTTATAATTGAGTTGTAAGATCTTTGTATATGTACTAGATAGTTGGCCTACATCAGATATTACATATGTAATTTGCAAATACATTCTGCTGATTGCCTTTCATTGTCATTGTGATTGCATTTCAGTGTTTACTGAAATACAGAAGTAATTTTGATGAAGTTGAATTTATCTGTTTTTTGCTTCCTTGGACCTTTGATGTCATATATATGAAACTAAAGTCAGAAATGTCTATACTTTCTTCTAAGAAAATTTATATTTAAACTTTCCATTTAGGCCTTTGTTCCATTTTGAATTATTTTATATATGAATGTGAAATAAGGGTCTATTTTCATTTTTTTTCTTGTGTATCTGTAGTTCATTCACTAGTGTTTGTTGAAAACACTTTTCTCATTCAATGATTCCCTTCTCAAGTCAGTTGACCATATCCTGGCATGGTGACACATGCTTGTGATTGCAGTACTCGGGCAAGTGAGGTGGAAAGATGACTGAGAGTTCAAGACCAGCCTGAACTACATAGCGAGACCCTGCCTAGAAAAAAAAAAATAATTCACCTGAAGTCAGCCTACTATAAGGATATCTATATGCCCATGTGTTTTGTGGCACAATTCACAATATCCAAGATATGGAATTAGTCTAGATGCTCATGAATGGATGAATGGATAAATAAAAGACTACATGTCAGGAGCAATCCTATTGCACAGCTGAGACTATGACTGGGCCAAGCTTTCCTGCCTGTAGACCAGCTATGACATATCCGGACCTGAGGACTTGACTCTTATCCTCACTTCTCGTAATAACACAGATCTCAATGGTCCCACATGCTGTTATGCTCCAAGGCAGAACTACACTGGGACCTTCAACTATACAATTCCTTATTATCCTAGGATATACAAACCTGCTGCCCTCTGAGTAACCTGTTATGTTTGTTACTCATGTACCAAAACTACTGCCTTCTGAGATACCTCCTACATGCTGGCTTCTGAGTGACCTGTTACATTTATTATTCGTGATGTACCAAAACTACTGCCCTCCGAGACACGTGTTAAAAGCTTCCATCTGAGTGACCTGTTAGAGTTGTTATACCTGATATACTGAATAAAAGTATAGCAAATTCCAGGCTTTCATCTTTGCTGCCCAGAGTAGCATGGATCTTCTCTAAGTCTCATTTCTGTCTATTTATTAATTAATTCTCCTTGTGCTGTCAGGCTCACAGGAAACTAGGACTTAAATGAAAAGGTTCTATTTATATCCTTTTCCCCTGTCCCTTACACTATATAGTCACACAGTGGAGTATTATTTGTCCGTAAAAAAGAAAAGATTATGTCATTTGCAGGAAAATGTGTTGAATTGGAAATCATAATGGTAAGCAAAATGAGCCAGATTCAGAAAGACAAATATCACAAATCTTTCCTCTTACATGGAATTTTTAAAAATGCATGAAAATAGGAGACTATTATTAGACAAGAGAAAGAGAATAACAGAAAGGGGCTAGGGAATGTAAGGGAACATGATGAGAGGATGGATATGATCAAAATATATGTATGTATGAAAATGTCACATACCACAATGAAACCTTTTGTTAAACGAATATGTGCTAATAAAAATATTAATTGATCAAAATAATTGGTTTATATTTGCTTTATCTTTCATGATGGTACTGCGCAGTCTTGATTACTAAAACTTCATGCTAAATACTAAAATCAAGAAGTTGGCAAAAATCCTGCACTCTCCAGTTGCTTTTATTCAAGGTTGTTCCAGCTTGTGCTACACAGTACAAAAAAGGAGTGAAATGCAACTAGATTGCAAACAATGAAGTAAATGTGTCTCTTTTTCCCTACAGAAAATATGATTTTCTGCATAGAAAATCCATTAATATTTACAAAGAAGCTACCAGAATTCAAAATCAACTTAGCAAATTTGCAAGAATAAATTCAGTATATGAAAGTCAGTTATATTTCTAGCAATGAACACTAAGAAAGTAAAAAATTTTTCAACACTGTTTCATAGTAATATAAAACTATGAAATAGGAATAAACATACAAAAGAGAAACCTTATACTGAAAATACAAAATGTTGCTGAAAGAATTAGGAAATAAACCTAAATAAATGAGTAGCATTCCTACAGATTGAAGGAAATTTTGTAAGGATGCCAATTCTTCCCAAATTGCTCAGTAGCATCAGAAGCAATGTATTCCTGGCAAAACTCCCAGCTGGAAGGCACATCACTATCTGACTTCCAAATTTATTTTAAATATAGTAATCAGGACTGAAGTCAATTCAAGTCATTGTCAACTACTGCGGCCAGTCCGGACCATCCACATCACCCAGGAGCTACAAGACTCGGTGCCCGAAAAGGAAACTGAGGAGGAGCTTTGGAGACCAGGAAGGTTCCACATTTGTCTTCCAATTCCAGAAGAGGACAGCTCTCTGCAATGGGAGGGAAAGAAATCTGAAGAGATCTCTATTGCACATGTTAAAGCGGCCTACAATGATGCACAGATCTATGTAGTTTCCTCTACCAGTGCACCCCTGGCCTACACTTTCTCTGGCTCTGAAGGGGCTCTGAGTGCCAACAAAGGCACAGGGATAATAGCACAGAATATAGCCGCAGTGGGAAAGCTACAGTGAAGGGCACAGGAGACCCACATCCAAGTTTGGAGAAAGGCCAGAACTTTGGTCTGCTGGCAAGGGCCTGACTACGGGGACCTGAAAGTGATCTTAGTCATAGACAACCGCCCTCATCACAGGTGTTATCTCAGGAAGACCCAGATATTAAGCTGATAAGAACAAATACTATACATGATCTTAGCAAAAAGGCTGAGAAACGATGAGACCTAGATACTGAGATAACAAATAAACAAAGATATTCAGTATCATTAACCATTTAAAAGTACAAAAAATTCACAGTGAGATACTGCCATACATATGAATGGCTAAAGTTTTTTTTAAAAAAAGAAAAAAAGAATGACCTAAAATGTTGTCAAAGATGTAGAACTGGAACGTATGTTTCTGATGGGAATTAAAAATGATGCAAACTATTTAGAAAACACTGGCAGTTCTTAAAAAATCATCCTATACCTAGTGTATGACCCAATTACTTTACTTCTAGGTATTTTCTCAAAAGAAAGGACAATCCATATACACAAAGACTTAATGTAATGTAATGCACTTAATGTAATGTAATGTTCCTTCCTTATTTTTTTTCTTGCCTCCTTCTCTCTCTCCATTCCTTTCTTCCCCTCCTTTTTTTCCCTTTCTTTTTCTCTTTCAATAATAGCACCATTGGACCAGGGATTTAGCTCAGTGGTTTCCAGGCTTGCCTTGTAAGCACAAGGGCCCAGGTTTGATCCCCGATAACCACATACAACAATGCTGGGTGTGGAGACACGCCCAGCAGCAATCAGTACCACATACCACAGCTCTGGGTGTGGTGGTTCACGCCTGTAATCCCAGCATTTGGGAGGTAGAGGCAGGAGGATTGCTGTGAGTTTGAGAATAAGCTCAGGGCCAGGCCAACTACAAAAGCGAGACCCTGTCTCAAAATAATAATAATAATAATAATAATAATAATAATAATAACACCATATTCAAGTGTTTATGAACAAGTGAATGAATAAAAAAGTTATGTTAATAAAGAAGAGAGATGGGGATGACAACACAGCACAGTGGTAGAGGACTTGATCACCAGTACTGCAAAGAAAAAAACAACATTGGTGTATCTATAAAATGGAATACTATTCCACAGTGAAAGTGCATGAGCAGAGATTAATCTCACAATAATTACGCCCAGTAAAATAAGCCAGTAACAAAGAAGTACATGCTCTGTGATTCCATTTATACAAGAGTGTATAAAATGTAAACAGATCTGTAGTGGCAGAAAGTAGATCAGTGTTTGCCTGGAGACAAAATCTGAGTGGGAGGCAGAAAGGGTACAAGGAAACTTTGCTGGTGATGCATTTGTTCATCTCTTGATTGAAGCTTTGTTGATACAAGGTCAGATACATATGTTAAATTTTATCAAATTGTACACTTTAATATTTTTGGTTCATTGTGTATCAATTATATTTCAAAAAGGATTTCAGACAATTGCACATAACCTCAAGGAATAATAATAGTAGTTCACATTTATTGAGCACTTATTATGTGACAAACACTGTACTAAACATTTTACACTCAATTAATTTTTCCATTAAAGCAAGCTACATTAGTAGCATTATCCATAACTCCATTTTATTCATGAGGAAATGAAGGCAGAGTAAAGAATGGTTACTTGGGCAAGGTCAGAAAGGCTGAAATAAATTATGTCATATATTTTTCACTGTATATGTAGTTGTTAAACACTTTTAAAGTATCATATAACATGCACCATCTTATTTAATCTTAATCAATGCCATGAAGTAGGTACAATACTATTTTAGCTATTAAGCAATAAGTGGAATTAAGTAACATGACCGAAATTATAAAGAGTGGAGGAGCAGAGATTTGAATCAAGAAGCTTCACCCATCAGGCATGTCCCAGTGGACAATCAGTAGAGAGTATCTTCTCTGTTTTGAATCTGGACCTGTGGCACATGCACCTAGAACTGATTCTTGCCCAGTCAGACAGAACATTACTTATCTGACGGTGAACAATAGACATTTGCAACCTAGATCCTTCATTGCTTTCACCCACCAGTCCAACTGGATACTTAATGCACTAGCTATAGTTCCCTTTTCAACAGACTCTGCTAATCCTGTCTACTTGCATGACCACCTCTGTGCTCTTCCCCATCATTAGGAGCCAGACTAGACATATGTGCTAGTTCCCAGGATCTTGACTTCAAATACTTGGGTTTCTATAGTCCTAGATAGTTTCTTCTTGTAGACTTTGTGTCACATAAAAAATAATCTTCCTTGCCAGTATGTCTAAAATGTGACAAAGACTAGTTCTCAAGTCATTTTAGTCAAGTTAAAGTGTGTCTGCTTTCTTACAGATCTATGAATTTCTGTTGGCATGAGAAATTCTGAGCTCGGCTGAAGAGGCTGTGACTGTGGCATAAGGCAGTTTCACAGATGATACTCCTTGTTGAAATATCTCGGACTCAGATTATACAAAACCATTTGTTTCTTTCAAGCACCTATTCTGATAATTTTGGAACATTCACATGTGTGTATCTCTTTTCCTTGATCCTATTCCTTCCTCAGAACTCCTTGTTCTCTCAGTAGTGTGGGAAGGATCAGCACTCCCCTAAACCATCAGAAGCAGATTGATTCCTCTCTTCCTTTGTTTATCTACCACTGTTGTACATTGTTCCATTCCTGACAGCTCCTGCCACTGTGGATTTTTTCCATCTGTTATTTCATCTACCCCTGACTCCGTTCTCCCCCTTCACTTAACATGTGACTCCCCACTCTGCTGCAATTATTGCTGTACTTTACATTTGGCATTTAGCACTTTTTAAACATCTGTATAAAGCTACTATCCTTAGGAGGGCAGGAACAGTGGTACCATTTTAGTAAACTACTCCTACAGTTTTCCCCTCAATTCAATGCATCTCCATCAGTTAACATTATTTTTTTCCCTCTCCTTTCTGTTCTATATCTCTCCTGTTCATGACTCATTTTCTAAAGATCTTGAATATATTTCCAAAATGTAGCTCACTGTCAAAATTAAGCTCGTTCAGCTTTCCAGAAGTAACAGAGAGGAAGAGTAAATTTAGAAAGTGAAAGGCAATCTATTCTAGAATAACTAAAATAAATGTCGCCTCTCACATTCCTATTCCCTCTGTCATTATTAAAATACACTTGCTGATATACATGTATAATAATATGGTAAATTAAATATTGTCTATGCTTGTACCTATTCCTGGACTTTGTATATGCCTTTTAATATATAAGCATATGTTCAAGCCATCCTTAACTTAGTAAAATTTGCATGTTATAAACGTATAGCACTTAGAACAGTCTTCCAGCACACAAATAAAATTATGGTTGTCCACCTACTTTCTGGTACTTTCTAAGTATTGCTTTCCTTGCTCCTAATGTGTAATTGGCTTCCTGGATTTGAGGATAACTCTACCCTGTGTCATACCATAGGCCAACACCAGCAGAGACTTCGTGGAACAGGAGGTAGTGGTTAGGATTTTTACATGTGGCATAAAGGAGACAAAATGAGCTAAATTGAATAAAGGAGAGAAAGGCGAAGAGAGGAAAGGGGGAAAATGACAAAACAGAAACAGACACACAGAGTAAGGTCAAGAGTGAGGACCCCCCCCTGGCTATGAAGAAGTGAGATTACTTTTCTTGTTTGGCTGTTGAACTATCTCTGAAGGGAATTTCAAAAGTAGAGTTCAAAGAAATGCTAACTTTATTTTGATGAAGGCTTAGTTTCCAAAGACACACTATTTCTTAAAGGAAGCAAAATGTTCCTAGGTTTTCTGACATCTGTCTTCAAAGACAGATATGTTTTGGGACTTTATTGCTGGTTACATCTCTTTAATGTATGGCTTCTGTGATATTGCACTCTCCTGGATCATCCCATCCTACCTGCCTCATTGATTCTCTCTCTCTCTCTCTCTTTCTCTCTCTCTCTCCCTGTGTGTCTGTCTGTCTGTTTCTCTATCTGTAGTTTTTCAAGCTGGCCTGAAACATGGGCTCAAGTGACCCAGATGCCTCTTGTAGTGCCTGGTTTACCTATTCAATTTTTTTTTTTGTCATCCAGTTATCCAATATGAAAACCATGGAACCCATAATGTTGAGTAAAGTACATCAGAAACACAATCTTAAATATTGCATGGTTTCTGTTATGAGAGACCCAAATTATAAATAAAGAGCCAAATAAAAGACAAATAGTAGGAAGTAGGAAGACAGATCTTTTTCAAATGGGAAGGGGCTCAAGAGATAGAGGGAGAGGGAATATAGGTGAGGAAAAGGGGATGAAAAAAGAAGATTAAGATGCATCGTGTCCATGTGCCAACTCGACACAAGGAATGTAAATATTATGTATTACACGCATGTGTGAATAAAGAAATTCTCCCTCTAGATTACCAGTCTGCATTATTGTACTGTGGTATCATTATCCCTGTCCTTGTCATGCTATACTGACATCTCAGAATCTAGAATGAATAATATAACTATGTTAGGTTATATTCTCCGATGATTTCCTTCCCTGTTTATATTTTAAATGAACTTCCCACAGACTTTTTTCCATGGGCTTCTTAGTTCTTTACAATATTTTCTTTGATAACCTTACTCATTCCTCTATTTTCAACTAATATTTAAATAGGTTTAAATCTTTATCTTTGGCCCCAAATTTCAACTCTATCTGAACTTTTTCAGGAAGACAAGATCTAATTTCTAATGAAATTTTGATCCACATATCTTGCAGGGATGACGGAAATATTTCTTCTTTTATGTGTAATTCGTTCTGCTTTTTATCATCATATTTTAACAAATATACTTCTCTTAGATCCCCTGTCATCGTTCTTGTTACTCCATATTGAAATCCCATGGGCATCTTTAACTCTTCTCATTGCCTCTGTGAGGTCAACAAATTCTGACACACTCATCTGTGAAGTCTGCTCCCCTCTCTCTATTCTCTTCCTGACTGCTCCAGATTCTAGTCTTATCATTGTGGACCTAGAATGAACTACCTAAGTGGTTCTGGTTCCTTCAAACAGACCTACATACCTGTGTAGCTCCATTCCACCAACACATAAAGTTAGGCTCTGGATACCTTTATGCTGTGTATAGTTGATTCGCCTTACTTCTTTAAAATACATTTTCATTTGCCTTCTAATTCCATCTTGCAAACTCTTCGGTCCACAAGCACAGTCTGTAGCAGGACACAGTGAGGACCCGGTACAGACTACTCTTTAACATGAAGATAGGAGTAGATGTGGTTTTTAAGGATGCCGGCGGCTCAGCAAGTGACTCCTGTCAGCCTCCGGAGCCCTGAACAGATATTTGCACTTTCTCATAGCCCGCTTTCCACATCGATCAGGCCTAATTTCATTAGAGTCTCCTTGGGAATATGGTAAGCAGGATTTAGACGAAGCAGAGCAGTAGTGGGGGGCACAGCAAAGAGTTCTGGTTGGACTTCCTGAGTCTATTATGCTCCTTTGGTGACAGATTCCAGAAGTTGTCATGGCTACTCAGGTACATTCTACAAAGGTCATAATTGCCTAGTTAACACATATTTGCTTAATACCACAGTTAACCCATAATTGTTCAGTTCCATATGGAGGGATGGTCTCCTCTCTCAAGTCTAGTGAAGAATTTTATCTATTATGTTCTGCTTGTTTTGGCCTCCGTTTTTCTTAGCAGCTCTGATCACAGCTTACCCCTTCCAGCTCTTCCTTCTTGGATGTCTAGCTGCTATTCAGGTTAGGCTAATATATTCAGTCTCCAGTAAAAGAATGACTTTTGAAAGTGGTGTCCTAATTTATCTTCCTCACCTTCAATTTCTCATTTTATAAACCCTCCTACGGCCACAGCACTTTTCCTAAAACATAGGTCTGACTATGTACTTCTCCTGCTCACGTTTCTCTGGCAACTCCATAGCTTTTAAAGAATAAACTCAAAATTCAGGATGGCATTAAGTGTCTTTCTGACTTGGCTTCTCTCTCCTGTTTTCGCTGTATCTCCCACTATACAACCACACAAACTTACTTTGAAGCTCATTGGGCCACTTATAAAATTGAGCCAAAATTTTCCTTTTTTTTTTACATTGTTTTCTTCCTCAAGTACTAGTTTCAGTGTTTTGGACCCTATTCCCTGCCCCACCTTTGGTACCAATGATCAAACTCAGCATCTTGTGCTTGCCAGGCAGGAGAAAAACAACTGAGCTCCATCCCCAGCACAGATTCTACTTATTTTTAAAGTCCCAGCTTTTCTACAAAAGCATCCCAGTTGTCTTCCTCCTATATGCTTCTGTAATATTATTCTGCAATAATCTGTGTGCCTGTGTGTCTTGATTAGTAAGTCTATCAGGGTCATGAAGCATGTGTCATTCACTTATCCTTGGCACATTGCCCTGGACACGGTTAGTATCAGCATGTTTTAATATAATATTATTTAATTAAAATTATATGTGTAAGTTTTAATGTGCTAGATCAAATTTGATTGCAGTATAATTTTACATCATATGTAATCATCAAAAAGAGTTTATGAAAGGAAAAAAAGCAATCTTTTATTAACAGTTCTACATTGTCACAGGGCCATATCCATATACAGGGCCTGGAACAAAAAACGATTTTGTGGCTTTGAAATCAAACTCAGCCCATGTGAACCATTGAATCTGGCCACTTCTGAAGCCAAGTTTTGGAGGCTTTTTGATTGGGTGAAGCAACAACACGGTGAATGATTAAAGGATGAATATTTTTATGCAGATCAGGCTTGGTTTGTAGGGTCTAGTGGCAGGTCTGCCTTTGTGCAATATCGAGGTGACAGGTGAAGCTGCTGATAGTAGGGAAATGCTGGTGTTAACTCTTGAAAGCAGCAGCAATATTAGGCAGCTATTTAAAAAAATAACAATGAATAAATTACCTTATCTTGGTGTCTGTTTCTCAGGAACTCATCCAGTGACTTAAAGTCTTTCCCCAAATTTTTTCTAAGATGTTGCATGCTGAAATGAGGATGAAGCTCTCTAATGAAACACATGCCCAGCATATACACACTTCAGAATTTGACCCTTAGCACTAGTGCGCGTGCACACACACACACATGTGCTCACGTGCAAATTTCTACAGAGAAGTCCTTCAGAATGAATTTGATGCTGTTGTAAATATACATTTCAGCTTTAATATGTTGGAATAGAAGATGTAAAAATACGTGAGACCCAAATGTACATTCCTTGCTACTGTAGTAGGTAAAATACAATTTAAGGCATTGGTTTCTAGGTTTCTCTGTTTAATTTATATAATTTATCATGAGATATTTTTGTATATAATGTATACTTGACTATATACAGTGTTTGTGGCCATTTCTATAAAGTAGCAGATATCAGGTTTTCCATCATTATGTCGGAACATACAACTAAAAATCTCTTGCTTTTGCCAAGTGAGGTATGGGCATGATTGGTGTTCATGTTAAAATGTCAACCCTTTGAAATTATTAATTGATATATGCTCCCCACTGCATGCACAGCAGGGGAGGGGGCTTAAACAGTGGACTTGTGTGTGCATCCAGCACGCAAGAATGGACAGCTAAAAATTGGCATAGATCGAGTCATTCATACTCATATGGATGTACTTTGAGGACATCCTCATAAGTGAAATAAATATGTCACAGATGTGTAAATATTGCATCTTTTCTCTGGTCTGAGAAAATGGAGATGTAAATGGGTTCTAGTGTATATAGTTGATACTGTGAAAATAGAAAATATTTAAAAGGAAAGAGGGTATAGGAGTAAATAATGAGGGGAAAAAAGAATGTGACAGTCATAAAGAAAAAAGGAAACAAAGCTTATGTATATAGGGGATGGGGTTTGCAGGGCGGGGGAAAAAGGAAAAATTGAGAATCAAGTCATGTCATATTCTGGTACAAACTCTCAATGTTGAATGTGATGATGATGTGTATTCATAATGTACCAATAAATATCTGAATTAAAAATAAATTGGCATGGAGTGGGTAAACTTCAGAGCAATACGCACAGTGAAAGAAGACCATCTATTGCATGATT
Organism: Petromus typicus; assembly: GCA_004026965.1. Lineage (NCBI taxonomy): Eukaryota > Metazoa > Chordata > Mammalia > Rodentia > Petromuridae > Petromus > Petromus typicus. The sequence goes on from PVIR01003129.1 coordinate 41,781, forward strand.
CAGTTTGTATGAACTGGCCAGGAGAAGCTAAGTCGCAGGGACATGACGTAAATTAGTAGTTATTTGGGCTAGGAGTGGATTGTAGGTAGGATAGGAGTGGGGGAAGTGATGACAACGAGTAAAATTTTTCTTTTTTTTGTCATGAAAATATTCCAAATCAACTGAGATGATGGTAATACAATTCTAAAAACCACTGAATTGGATATATTAGAAGAGAAAGTTGTATGATATGTGAATTTTTGTAGGTGAAAGCCAGGCTTTCACTAAAGTTCAGCCATGCTCGTTCCTGGTGACTCCACCTCATCATGACTCCACCTCATTGTGACTTCACCTGGGCCAAAAGCAGGGCTGTCTCTTCAATCAGTCTACAATGACTCACCTCTGTGCGTGCTTCAACCAATCCGCAAGTGACCCCACTCGTATACTTACACCCTCTACCGTTTACTATATAAATGACCGCATTTTGAATTAAAGGTAAAACAGTTCTTGAAACGCTAGTCTGCGTGGTGACTCTGCGCGCTCACCCTCCTGGTCCGGGCCTCCGAACCTGATCCTTGGCCGCGTTCGGCCCCGACGCCAAGAACGACTACAAATTTTTATCTCAATGAAGATGTTAAATGTGATGTAGCAGAATACATAAATACAAACAAATCTGTTTTTGGACTTGCCCAGCTGATGTCTAGCTATAAAAATGCTTTCATTATTTACAGATGTCCAATAGGTGCTTCTTAATTTCTATGTATTATTATTATTTTTTTTTTT
>PVIR01003129.1:42642-92827 GCA_004026965.1 Petromus typicus
TGGCCCTGAGCTCAGCCTCAAACTCACATCACAATCCTCCTGCCTCTGCCTCCCGAGTGCTGGGATGACAGGCGTGAGCCACCACGCCCGGCACTGTGGTATGTGGTACTGGTTGCTGCTGGGTGTGGGTCTCCACACCCAGTATTGTTATGTGGTTACCGGGGAATCGAACCCAGGCCCTTGCGCTTGCAAGACAGGCACCGGAACCACTGAGCTAACTCCCCGGCCCTCTATGTATTATTTTTGAGCAGGTCAGAAAATAAACACAAACCAAAGAAGGAAAGAAAACAATACTTTTTAATTGTAGAAGTTTAGCCCTTCTTTGTAATTGCTTGCATTGATATTTTTAAGTCTAAGTCTTATAAAATAAGTAGTGTCCCTAAATACCATTATATGTTTCTCTGATCCACATAATTAAGCAAGAAATTAAAAAGCTTTTCTTCTACTATTCATTGCTACTCCTGTCTTAGTAACTTATAAATTGAACAATTATCATTCATGATCTGATAAGCCATTCTTAAAAATCACTTGAGGCTTTGGTTTATATGGAATAGAGAGATCTGTTCTTTATTAGAAATACATTTTCCATATAAATTTTAAAGAGGTGGTTTTCAGCATATTCTATTAAACCTGAATCTGGGGATTCTGAGAGTCTCTACCACCCACAACTCTTGCCCTAAGGCACAAAATGGCACTGTTGTCTCTTGGAAAAATTTTCAAGGGGCTGTGCTGTAGTAGAGTGGCTTCCTGCTCCCAAACTGTGCAGTCACCACACCTAAACCACTGACCTTTGTGTGCAGGTCAGTGGCTACTACTGCTTATTGTTTCCAGGTTGTTCTTGCTGGTGTTCATTCCCCCTACTGGGATCTGCATTGCTCCTAGTCACAAAGGGTTTGAGAAGCAGCACTAGACTGGAGCAGACATGGCTGTTGGGCCTACTGTGACCTCATAGACTAGGTGAAGTGATTGGGTATTTTGGGTACCCGTGTTGTTTCTCTGTGTGTGCCTGTCTTTCACGGACTTTATCTGACACCTAATTCCCTGAAGACCAGCGCTGTTTTTTGCTCAGCACTTGTCTTGCCAGGCCTATTAAGGGTTTGGTAATCTGTTTTTTAATCCTGGTCCTCGTGACTGGGTTCCTGCTACATACTACTTCATTTGATCTGTTTACTGCCTGGGGTCAGATTTTCTGAATTTTAATTTTTAGTTTTCTTTCCACATATAGTACGCTGCTAACACCAAACTAGATATCAGAGGGATTTTTTTTTTAAGTGCCAGACATTCTGCCATAATGTCATACTTGTCTTCCTGAAGGATCTGTCACTCTAAGAGTCTTTTATCCTTCTGTCCTCCCAGGGGTGGCTTCTCAATGCTGATTGGGTTTTACATTCAGGAGAAGCCAGAGGGAGAGCCTGCAAGGTTAGTGAATCTAAAGTATGTTTCCCATACTCCAGCTGATGGGGGTGGCCTCCTTTTATCCTGTAGTGTCAGAGAAAAGATGTCTCTCCACCCACCAGCCTCTCTGTGTGTCCCAGAACGGCAAAACTTAAGGAACAAGGCAAAGTGAGAACAGCCTTAAAATGGCATTTGGTGAGGTGCTTGCTTCGTAATCCACAGATGACGTGCTCTGGGCTGAGAGCAGTGACTTCCTGGGTTAGCTTCCTATAGAGGCCAACTGGATGTTGAAGAAAGGGTTTCTTATTTTCTTTACTATTATTTATTTATTTTTCATTGTTTCATCTTTTTAGTTTTTGTGAGACAAGGTCTTGCTTTATAGTTCAGGCTGGTCCTGAATTCAGCCTTGGACTCAGCCATCCTCCTGCCTCTGCCTTCCGAATGCTGGGATTACAGGCATGAGCCACTATGCCCAGCACTGTTGTATGTGGTTAGTGGGGATTGAACCCAGGCCCTTGTGCTTGCAAGGCAGGCGCCAGAACCACTGAGCTAAATGCCTAGCCCTGATCTTTTACTTAAAGTATGTCAACTGAAACACAATGTTGAAAAATCAAGCATCAAGAATTCAGATAGAAGCTGAGATAAACATAATAGAGTCAAATGCAGGCCATATCAGGGACACACGTTTTTTTTTTTTTCTCTCTTTCTCTCTCTCTTTTTTTTTTTTTTGGAAGAGATTACAGATCTTCTTATAGGTATCTTTAATTGGATATCAAATATATCTTTGTCTGGCCTGAGAATGGTGAAATTCAACCTTACATTCAAAATCGCATGAATCTGTTTTTAAGTTTCTGTATATACTGCAAAAAGAAATCATGCATTCAAACCAGAGTAGCTCCCCAGCCTCACCATCCACTTTTTCAACAATAATAATGAAACATATAAATAAGCAGGGACCTTCAAGATTTGGAACTTCCTCATCTGTTCTGCTTCTTCATTTGTTAACATCCTCTCCACATCTCCATTTCTCAACAGTAGGGTCTTTCCATATGCTATCATCATTTGAACTGTCTAGAATGTTCTTTATTTATCTATATCATAATTGCTCAATACATTTTTGTTCGATACTCTCCCCAACAGCCCGAAAGCTCCATAAGAGCAAACGACTCTTGTCTTTGTTCACTGTTGTACCCACAATATCTATCCCTAGCAGACAGCCAACAAATACATGAGTGACTTTCAACAGAGGTTTAGACCGGATGTGGTGGTGGACACCTGTAATCCCAGCATTCAGGAACCAAGGCAGGCGGCAGGAGGATCCCTCCCAATTTGAGGTCAGCCATGTTCATAATGAGTTGAAGGTCAGTTTAAACTACACAGATTCTGTCTCAGAACCAGGGAACAAACAGAAGCGTAAACATCATCTTCTTCTTCTTGAGCTTCTGACATTTTTTCCTCTCCCGTGGGCTCCCAGGAGCCCGAGAATGTGGACAGCAATCTATTCTGGTTATGCTTCTAACCCACAATCCTTTGTAAATCATGTGATGTCCTCTAAGGAGCTCATGAAATGTGTACTGCCCGGATTGTTGAGCAATGTGTGAACTTGGAGGGCCCTCAACAGCACCCCCACCCACATATCACATGCAGGAATCACATGAAAGCTTTGGATAAACTGGTCATTCACTCAGTATTTCAGAAGGGGCGACAACTAGATAAATTAAATTGTGTGTGTAGTGAGTCAAATGTAAGATATACATAAAAGTTTAAGTCAAATAGGAACTTAATAAAGCAATTTGACCTTGTGGGCTCCTTGTCCACAAGGATACAAGCTAGGAGCCTGTATTCTTCCTTCCTTGTTGTCCTTGGGCAGTTTATCACTTGAGGAGGAGTCATGACTGCAAGATTAAAAAGAAATTTCATGACAAAGACAAAACTGGGATTAAAACTGTTTTCAGATATCTAACATTGCTTCACTCTGTGCTTCCAGTTTGTTTCCCACCCATATCTTAGTCAATTTCACCCTAATGGACTCTGAATAAACGCGTTCAGATACAAATTCAGTTCAGCACGATGACTGCAAGTCGAAGAGAAGGGCAAAAAGAGTCCTAGCTCGATGGTATCTTCAGTCACAGGCACACAAACACGTTTATGGACTTGGTGTGTACATGTCCACTGCAGTAGCTGCGCCAGCAGATGGGCTCTCACTGTGTAAGCGTGCTCCGCTCCAATCTTGCCCTGCTCTTCTAACGTTCTCCCTGCGGACTTTGATTTTTTTGGAGGGGGGCCTCCTAAAACGGATGGAAAAAAAAAATATAGCACGCGCCTTTTCCTGAGGACAAAATCCTAGGGATAACTCAAGGACCCTGCTGCTACAGCACAAAAACACCCAGCACAGTATTTGTCTAGGGATTAACATGGCAAACAAAACTTTGGCACACACGAGCTTATTCACTCCCCACAACAATCTTCAAGCTCAACTAGTTCAGGAAAATGAAAATAACACTCAGTTCACTTGTAAACTCTATCCGTGCTTTGGTTAAAGAGCTTAACAACATCCTCAGGACTGGGCGGAGGGTGCCTCTGCTTTAACTACCAGGCAGTCTGGGAATAAAGGAAGGACTGTTTCTAAGGTCAGATGCAATCATGTCAACAGGAGCAACTACTCTTTCCACTTTGACCCAAACAGTGTGTCTAGGGCTGGCAATTAGTCAGCCTCTCCGTGGTTTGCCCTTAGGCTGTCAGTGGCTTGGCTAATTAAACTTTCCCACAGAGTGTGGCCAGACCACAACCTGGAGAGGCCTCTGCCAGGGAGGGTGCTGTGGCCTGTGCCTGTGGGAGCTCACACTCGGTCACGCCGTCAGGGAAGCACAAGCAAATCCTCCTGGTTCTCAGTTTTCCCATCTCTAAAATGGGCTATTTCACTTCTCTCCTGCCAAGTTCCCTATTACTTCACAGTGGACTAGTAGGAAGTGAAAGCAGCGCTTAACCCCGGCGGCGGCAAGTCCTCAGTAGTGCTCGGGCCGCGGCGCCGGGCATGCTCAGTAGCCAGGCGGGCTCGGGAGGAGTAGGAAGCAGCTCCGCGCGGGGCGGCCGGCTGTAGGCACTTTGATGAATCACGTGCGTCGAGGCCTTCTTAAAGCGACAGGCAGCCGCTTTCCTCGGCCCTAAACACCGCCCTGAGGGCGGCGGCGAGCGCGGTAATCGCAGCTGCTGAGGGGCAGGGCTTGCCCTGGCGCCCAGTAGTGGCAGCGCGTGGGCGCGTCGGGGGAGCCGGAGTCAGAGGCGGGAGCCCCGGGGGCCTGAGGTCCGCCGCTTTCTTACGGACGCGCTGTCTCTGAAGAGGACGCGCTGCGGAGTCCGCGCGTGGCGAGACGATCTGGGCTTGAGTTCAGCGGAGGGCAGGTGGGGTGACGGGCGCAGGTGACCGACAGGGAGATGGAGCAGCCCGGGGCGGCGGCGTCGGGCGGCGGCGGCGAGGAGCCCGGCGGGAGCCGGAGCGGCAAGCGGAGCGCAGGGACCCGGGCCTCCGCCGAAGAGGAGACGCGAAACAAGCCCAAGCTGGTGAGTGCGCAGCCGGCGGCCCGGCCGCGAGCGCGGGTCCCGCCGCCGTCGGACGCGGCTCTGGGCCTCCCTCGGGCGGGCGGTCGCCCAGACCCCTGCGCGGCGCGCGCGGGCGGAAGAGCCCCTGGCGGTCACCCGCTGCCGCGTCCGCCGCCCGCCCCAGGCTGCGCCGAGCGAGACCCCACCCCGCCCCGGTGGCCCGCGCAGCCCGGCCCGGCGGGGCTGTTTGTCTAACTTGCGGCCGGGAACCTTTGCGCGACTCCGCTTCCCTCCCGCCTCTCGTCAGCGGCTGTTGGGCCGCACACTTGGGGCCCGGCCGGGTCCCACCCTCCTCCGGGTGCCGGCTCTGCGAGCCCACTCGCTGCCGGGCGGGGAGGAAATCACGGCGCAGGCGCACCTCACCCCGCCGCTTCACCCGCACCCCAACCCCAGCCCGAACCGGAGGAGAGCGCCTACAGCGCCTTCTCCCTCGAGCGCCCCATGTGCTCCCCAGAGAGAGACGTTTCTTTGGGAAAGTGGGGGTGGCGTGGGAGCGACTTGGAGGCGCGGTGAAGTACCACCAGTCGGCCTGTGTGTGGGATAAGCACAGGCGCACGGTACTTGCCCTTAGTCCACGGAGAACGCTCAGGACAACAAGTCTTGAAGTCTTGAGAGTTGTGGACCTACGAAGGTAGCAGTCCATTTCCTGGCACTGCGTAGACTGAGGAGTGAAATACCGTGTTTGGGGCCCGGTGTTAGGAAATCCTGGCGTTTCCTCAGCTCAATCGGTTAAAAAGGTTCCCCTTTTTGTAAACTTTCTACTTTGGATGGCATGGGGGGTGGGGGTGGGAAGAGTTCTGCACAAATGAAGCAAATGCCGTGCTCCTTATCACCCAAGATGATTTTTGGTCCGGATTTGAAGTACAAGCCACATGTTGCATGTCTAAATTTGAGTTCAAAGCAGCAACTTGATTATGATAGAGGAGACAGGGTGAAATGGTGACATATTAATAACAAGCCATTTCCTATGACATCTGGCCCTTTGGTATGGACCCATTGTATTTCTCTGTCGGGTCCTATTTTCAATTATGGGCTATTCATATTGGAAAACAGTGGTCAAGGCTTTATTGTTTTAGGAAATGTACAGCCTTCTGCTGTGTGGAAAGGGACTTGGTAGATTAAGATGACAAATCCAAAGTCTGCTCAGTTTCAGTCTGATCTGAGGCCAATCCAGAAATTGTTTACTTGATGAGTCCTGTTATCTAAGGATTTACAAATGGCTCATCTTGATTTGTCTTGGGGGCAGAAGGTTGATGAGATTAATAGGTACCTTCCCCATAATGAAACTTAGAAGTTTTGTGAGTCCATCACTGGAGTTTTAATGTATTTAAACCTCTGATGTGATTTTGAAATTTGTCAGTTGGTGGTAAGAGTGATGGTCCTATTTCCTTTTTTCTTTTTCTTCCCTTTTTTTTTGGCTCCCTTACAAAACTGGTTTAATCAGTAGTCAAAAGTTGACATAAAAATCAAAGTTAACCAATAGTTTCCACAGATATTTTGATAAACCCGGCAAGAACCTTCCACTTTAAGGATACTCTCGAGAAAAAGCTTTTGTCACTATTTACACCTTGACAGTAATGTTCCCTTCTTTGTGGTTGTTAGTCTTGTTTTTTTTTTATGTTTTAGTTGCTCTGACAAGGTAATTAGATAGTCTGGAGACACTATCACTTTCAGTGTGGAGCTCTCTTGGGCTCCATGTTGAATTTAGCTTAATGTAGCAGAAGAAGGATTTGAAGCCAAGATGAGGAGCAGCATGAATCTTTCTCTTTTTTTCTCAAACATAACTTTTGAGCCTTACATGATTTTATAAGCACATGTGTCAGAGCTAATAACAACATTTACAAAGTCCTTGCAGCACATTTGAAGGCAAACCAGTTGACCAAACAATAAAACTTGGAAGCTTTTTAGGAAAGACCTCAGCTGGGATTCTTTTTTTCTTTTTTCAGTTTTTATCTTTTATTAGGACTTGTTTGTAGTACATAATGATTACATTACTTTTGGGGAGTTGGTACGTAAACATAACGTGTCTTATTTATTTTTTTGTCTCCTTCCCCTCATCTTCCCCTTCCTTGCATCTTTTGCTCGCCTTCCTTTTTTAAAAAGATCTTTCTTACTGTTTCCTATTACTGTTTATTATACTCATTAATTATGTTTTGCATTGTGATATTTAAGCTAATGTGTCTTATTTGTTTCACTAAACATTATGGTCTCCAAGTACATCCATATTTTCAAACAAGTTTATCATTCTTTATGGCAGAATACTAATCCATTGTTTATTTATACCACATTTTCTTTATCCATTTATTGGCTGATGGTCATGTAGGTTGTTTCCAAAATTTAACCATTACGAATTGTGCTGCTATAAACTTGGATATGCATGTATTACTGTATGTGATTTATGTAACTCAGGAAGATAACTACAAAGGGAATAGCTGAGTCAAAGGGAATTTCTAGTTTTAATTCTTTGAGGAGTCTCCATATTCATTTTTGGAGTGGTGGTACTAGTTTACATTCCCACCAACAATGTCAAAGGGTACCTTTTTCCCATAGCTTCACCAGCATTATTATTTGATTTCATGATGGTAGCCATTCTTTCTAGAGTGAGACAGAATCTCCTGGTAATTTAAAACTTTATTTAGACTACATTTTATTATTTAGAATATTAATCACCATAATAGTCTTCAATTGTGTGTATGTAAACGAGTAATAAGAGGCCCCTGTAGTAACACAAATTTTTTCTTTGGGTGATTGTGGCAGATAGGAGTTCTTAAACTTTTCAGATTGTATGAAAAAATGATTATACATTCATTTTCTGACTCCTTAGATTTTATCCATTTCTCAAAGATATTCATCATCTCTAGGAATAATAAGAACTATTGCAGTACCATAGAAAGACAGTAAAGGAAATGACAGTTGATTTCACCCTAAGTTCTGGGGGGGGAGGAGGTCAGTGGTGAAGGGAACAGGGAAATAGTACAGACCATGAGGTTCACTGATATTGAAGACAATTCTAGGGATGAAAAGAAATTAAACTATACAATATTGATGTAATATTAGCTAGGAACAAAGTTTCTGCTATATGGAAAATTAAGTCACTCAAGTAGAATGAATTCCGTAAGTATAAGGCTTGTGATTCAGTTGTTTTTATTTAGTTTGTTATAATTCTGCAAGCTGGAGATTGCAACATATTTTCTGTAGACAGGAACCACTTTCATTGATATTCTTAACTTTTTTTTTTTTTGAGACAGGGTCTCACTTTTGTAGTTCAGGCTGGCCCTGAGCTCAGCCTCCAACTCACATCACAGCAATCCTCCTGCCTCTGCCTCCCGAGTGCTGGGATTACAGACATGGGCCACCACGCCCGGCATGGTATGTGGTTCTGATTGCTGACAGATGTGATTGTCCATGCCTGGCGTTGTTTGTGGATACAAGGGACCGAACCGGAGCCCTTCCACTTGCAAGGCAGGGGCTGGAACCACTGAGCTAAGTGCCTGGCCTTCAACTTTTTTTTTTTAATTCAATGTATTGAACAAAGGGCCTTTGTACCGAGCTACACCTCGACCTCCCCATCATTTAAATTTTGAGATAAGGCCTTGCTAAGTTGCTCAGGCTGGAGTCGTACATTTGTTTCTTTTGCCTCAGCTTTCGAGATTGCTGGAATTGTAGGCTTGTACTCCCACACCTGGTTTATCTTCAGTTTTGATGACTGTGAAGAATTTTTTCACAGTGACATTTCAGATCTCTAGTGACTTCTATTTAAGGTTAATTAAATAAAATGTTAACAAGTGACTCAAGTTTCCTTCATATGTGCCTCTCCATAATGACCCTTTTATTTTGATTATTTTTAAAGAACGCAAACTAGTCTTGGACTCCTCACATTTTGGATAGTGCATTAATAGCGGAGTTTTATTTGTTTTAAAAACTCACATGCATTGGAGTACAAAATTAAAACGAGGTAAGCCACAATAAAAAAAAAGAAAATTCAAATCAATAAAGTTAATAATATGAGAAAGAATAGTGGAGTTTTAGATCTTATGTGACTATTTGATTAGGCCTAGATTGTAGTCCATGCCTTCAAGCAGCATGCTTCCTAGATTAATTAGTAATTTGAAGTCAACCATATATTTTGTTAAGTTTTGTAGGAAAGGGCTCTAGAAGTTTTATGAAGAAGCTACATCTTGATTATCATACATTTAAAGTGACTTATTGAAGAGAGACCACTGCTAAGGTAGAACTAATACTACACACTACATGCAATATGGGCATAAGAATGGCTTGACCATATCTCATTTTTTTTTGTTTTGACTGAGGATTGAAGTCAGGACTTCTCACTGAGCTGTATGCCCAGACCATTTTTGTTTTTTATTTTGAGACACACTCTTAACTAATTCACTAAGTTGCCCAAGCTTCTCAAACTTTCCATCTTCCTGCCTCAGCCTCCCAGAATACTGGGATTGCAAACGTGTACCATGATATTTTTGCACTTTTAACTTCGTGTTTCTGTGTAATTTCTGAAATTTTTGTTCCTTTAGACAATAAAGCTAAATTCGTAGCTTTAAATAAACTAAGTCAATTTTCTGGTTATCCCATAACTTCCTGAGTATTTGGTTATTTGTTTACAATTAGATAAATCATATTTTTTAAGTGAGTTCTGAGCACAATGATTTTGATTTGTGTAGCATGTTTACTGAGTACTTAGTATGGCTAGACACTGTGCTAAGGGTTGGTGATCTAAAGATGCTCATAGTCTAGTGAACACAGCAGAGAAGCAAATGATTAGAGAGCAGCATAATAAGTTTAATGATAGAAGTGTACTGTACTGTGAAAACATTGTATAGATAGATACCTTCAGCAAACTGTATGCTTGAATGAGATACGGAAAGACATTGTACTGGGCTTGAGGATTGAGGAGGAAAAGGCATTCTAGATTGAAAAAACAACACAGGTCGATAGATATGGGAGTTTGCCCAAACAGAAAGCTCTAGTAGATATGAATGCCTAGATCAAGAGATGTGTGTGATAGTGTACCTGCCAGAAAAGAGAGAGGGTTCAGATCATGATGGATCTTTGTGTATTATGTTAGATTTTCAACTTTTGTGTGTGTGTGTGTGAAAGTCAGAGTAAGTCATTAAAAAGGTTGATTATTATTGAGAAAGAAACCTAGAAGTCTGAAGAATTTCTCAGGGAGATGTCATAAAGCAAGCAGGAGGATTTAACTAGGAAGAACAAGAAACCTGTCTTCTAATCCCCGCTCATCTGCTCATCTATATATCCACTCACCTATTTGTTAGCCCTGTGTGTCTGTGCCTCAGTTTTCTCCTGCCATCTCTATGGCCTCTCCTTCCTGTCACCCATTCTGATCAAATCTGAAAGGTCTACCATGTTTCTATTTAATAAATCTCAGCTCAGTTCACAGCCCAGCTTAGAACGTAGTATTCCCTCATCCTTCTATGAACAAGTTCCTGCCAGCTTTGAACCAGTGGTGGTACATGTATCACTATCTTATTGGGTGACTTTTATCAACAGTGGTATGTGCATGACTGTCTCATGCTGCTGGATAAGACAGTCATGTACAGGGGACAGTCATGCATGTATCACTGGTTGTTTAGAGTCACTCAGCGAGATAGGAAAATTATGGCCCCTTCATGAATGTGTTAAACCTTTGTTTGTTACTTCCTTGTTGAGGGCTGTTCCTGCAGAACTCATAACTACAGTGAGTTTAAATGTTATATGCTGATCTTGCTTCTACAAGGATCTTAAAGTGCTTCGGCTTTAGGGTCTTGCTTTATTTTTATTCTTGAAAACCTGGCTTGTTAGTGCTTAGGTACAAAACAACTTGGTAAGTGATGATAAGCTAGTATTTTGCCCGTACATGCCAGGCATTTTTAGAGTTTAAATTGTTGTTTTACAGATGCCATATTTTTCTCTAATTATGTATTCTTCATCGAATGAATCTATTTGTACATCCTTCTGTACTTTCTCTAATTTTGAAATTGAGCAAAGTTTTTCAGGGCCAACAGAACTTTCCTATTCTCCTCATTTGTTTAGATTCTTAAGATGTCAGAGCCTAAAGTTCTATGTAGCGGGATGGTATTAAAACTGATGAGCCAAGTAACATTTTGGTGTTACTAGTAGGAGACTTCAAATTGTTGGTGTTATGATTTATGTCTTAATTTTTCTCACTGTTGGGATAAAATACCTAACACCCAGAGTTAAAGGAGAAAAGGTTTATTTGCCTCACAGGTATAGAGGTTTCAGTCTATAGTTGGCTGGTGCTGAGGCAGGGTAGCACATAGCACACGAGCGTCACAGAGGAGAAATAGTTTGTGGCAGGCAGAATGCAACAAGAGTAGCAAGCAGCAGGCAATGACAGCAGCCTTCTTTATGTACATTATATTCTATCCACACTTAGGACAGGTAACCCTCACAACCTAGGTGGACCTTCCCAATATCCACACCCAGAGTTATGCCAAACCAATCAGCCCAATAATTTAGTAATCACACACCCTTAATCCTAGCATAACGTACTCTAGCTTCATCTGCTTCTGAAGAGCTCCACCTGTGATCACATGAAGATTAGAGGGGACATCTAGACACAAGCCATAACAGTTAATATCTAGATGTATTCCTAAATCCTTGTAGGGGGCTTTGGCAGCTGACTGGATAATGGGGCTTATAGCTGACTAGCTGTTAGGAGGTGGGGTCTGGTCAGAATAGGCAGGTTAACTAGGGGCATGCCTTTGAAGGGTTTATCCCTTCCCCGACTTCATCCTTCCTTTTCTCTGCTTCCTGGCCACTGTATCCCACTGCCATGCCATCCTGCCTTGTTTCAGCAGACTACTGACTGAAGTATGAACCAAAATAAACCTCTCCCCCTCTAAGTTGTAGGTTTCATGTATTGTGTCTCAGACAAGAAAGTGACTTAAGACGGTTGGCGAAAGAATATGGAATGGAGAGCCAAAGGACCTGGGCTGTAGTGTTTTGTCCGTCTTCCCTTTCCTGGTAGCCTCTGTTGGAGCTTTTTGATTGATGTCTCTTCTGTGTGGAGGAGATAATGTTGCAGGTCTGATTTGCTTGTTTACCTGTCCTTTTAGCCTTGTGTCTTACTGTCTTGCCTAAGTTTGTCAGAGCTCTAGTGATAATCATGCCTCAGCTGCCCAAGTACTGTAGTTGCTACTATAAGCACACACTGCAGTGCATAGCTTGCCTGCCTGACAAGGTGGGTCAGATAAAAACAGAAACGCACTGAGGAAATTCCTTATTGTTATACAAATATTAAACATAGGACATTATAATTAATCCCTTGCTTTACTTGAATCAAGTGTATTTGTGAGGCTGAAGGTGTTGTGCAGTGGTAGAGTGCTTGCCTTCTCTTCATGAGGCCTTGGGCTCCATTCCTGATAATACATATGTGCGTACACACACACACACACACACACACAAACACACACACACACATAGATAGAACAACAAATGGAAAGAAAAACAAAAAGTGATAGTGATTGGATGGTTTAACAGTTTTCTTACAATTTGATAGCTCTAACATTATTGTTGTAGAAAGTACTGTAGTGTTATTCTATATAGGACCGACTCCTTGTTCTGGCCTCAATTCTATTTGTCTATTGGGAAGATTATAATTCTGTCTTTTTATTAATATTTAATGTAAGGTGTGAGCTTAACTTTTTTCACTGTATTTTTATAACAATCAGGCTACGTTTTTCTTTGATTTTTCTTAATTTGAGGTATTTAAATTTTTTGTTAAGTCTTTTGATGGACAACTGTGGCATTTCTCTCTTGTTACGGACCTGTTACTGATGTACAAATAAAGAAACTGATTCACTGAAATGTTAAGGGGACTGACTTGGAAGTAAGTTTAAAAGCTCTTACCTCTATTATAGAAGTTATCTATAGCACTGAGTCATTAGACTTCAGGAACTCTGAAAGTTAAAAAAAATCAATCTTTCTTCTTTGTTCCATTTTGAACAATTTATAATTGTATTCTACCTAGATTTCATTCCAAGTACTAATTGCTCTAGCAGTACTTCATTATGTCATTGAAGTAAAATCATATTCTTTTCCAACTTTGAAAGAACACTGTAAATAACAGGAGTGTCTGAAAACAGTACATACATAGTCTATTCTAATTTAGATGATTCAGCCATCTAGTTAAGTATTACTGGGTATCACTCTACAAGGATTATTATTGAAGACTGTACTTCCTTCATTCCTCTATTCAGTCTGCCTTGTAGAAGAAACCAGCTCTTTTTGCCAGAGTTGGGATATTTGACTCTTTTTCTGGAGACTGAATAAACTATTAAAAGGGTTAGGTGACTTAAAAATAGTTGTAAACTTCATATCTAAGTAGCATCATGTAGAAGATATGCATTGTGCAAGATAAGTCGAAACTGATATATGCAAAGGCAGGTTGAGATGTCTTTTTCATATAACCATTTAATATGCATGTCAGCAATAGAAAAAAATTAACTCATACTAATTTAATACTTCTTGTATTTACTTGGTCAGGCTTAATCTATTTTACCATAAATGATATATTTTGACTATAGGTTTAGGTGGAAACATCAACTTAATCCTGCTACGTTACTTGCTTTGTGTGAAGCAGCCTGGGGAGAAAGGCATTGGCGCCCTTCTTATGATAGAATGTGGAAAATGAAAATTTCAATGAATCCCCCTGTATACAAGCTTGGGTTTTATACAGGCGTCACTGTTTTGCTTTAAGAAGAGCAAGTTTTGTTGCATCCAAATACCAGCAAGTTGGCGACCACTGTCTCCTATTTAGGCTTCATAATGTGGTGCCTATTACAAGTAAGAATCCACTGAGAGAATATTCTGGAGGGCCTGGATAGGAATCAAAAACTTCATTAGGAAGAATTTATTCCTAAAATGCCTACTGACTCAATCACCTAGCAATTCTTTACCCAAGGGAGAAGGCTTTGGGTACAACCACCCTCTTTGTAGGTTACTTGTTATTCTGCGAGAAGGATCTGTTCAGAATTACAGAGATTTTCTAGCCTTAATATGTTGGACTCCTGTCAAGCTGAAAGTGAAAAAGATTCACTGTGCTTGATGCATGCCTGTATTCCCAGTACTGGAGAGGCTGAGGCAGGAGAATCACAGTGAGTTCAAGGCTACCCTGAGCTGCATAGTGATACCCTGTCTCAAAAAGACCAAGCAAACAGACAAAAAAGTTAAAAGAGATAAAATGCTATTTTAACTTTACAGTATATAATAAGGAGTAACTAATAAAAAAAAATTTATGAAACATTTCAAAGATACTACGTAGAGATGATAGTGATCCGGTGTATCACCATATATCCCTTATCCAGATAGATACTGTATCTGCATACAATATCTGTCTGGATTTTGCAAATTTGCTTCATCCATCCTTTTTTTTCCTGTGAAAGTATTTTAGTATAAATCCCAGATATTATCACTTTGCTCCTGTATCCAAAAGTGTACGTCTGTAATAGTTACTGACTTTTAAAAAAGTAATTGCTATGCTAACTGTAAGATCTTTAAAAATTAACATATTCCTTTGTATCATTTAATGCTTAATCCATAGTCAAATAACCTCCGTTGTCTTAAAAATAGATTTTTAATCTAATGTACATGCAACTGAATTCCGTAAGCTAATAGTTTTAAATCAGTGGTAAATCATGTTTAAAGTTACTTTACATGAAGTGCTTCATAAACAGCTCAATTTAGGCTCACTTTTGTCTTTAGTTTTGTAGAAGTATCTGTAAAAATTAACTGCAGTGAGTTTTTTGGTTCAAGAGTGAGTTCTGTTCCGGGAGAACTTTTGTAAGTTGGATTTGTTTGTAAGTCTGACAGAGTGAGTCATATACTGTTTTCACTTTTGTTTCCATGATTGTTGCTCTGCACTTCCTAGCAGTCCCTTCCACATCACCACTATATTTCCTCTCAGTTCTGGACATCCCGGGCTCTGACTGAGCGCTGTTCTACTGCACACTGTCACACTGTACAGTGAGCGCACAGCTGCACAGCTGGGACAGTGTCCGGCAGACATGAGAGCGACTTCCACGACTTGTTCACATTATAAATATCCGTAATGCGAGATCTATTTGTGTCTGTGAAAGTCCACGACTCTAATGTTTCTAAGTTACAGAATGACTATAAATTAGTTAGACCATGTACCACAGGAAATAAAGGCCTGGTTTTGTTCAGTCATTGGGCAATCACTTGTTCTTCATTTTGCAGTTTGTGAAGTGGGGTGGTGTTTATGTGTAAGAATTTTCCTTGCTGGGAAATGCACTAGATAGTTGAGAAAATGGAAAATATTTTCTATTCTCGAGATAAAGGGTTCATATAATAACTCTTTGATGCATGCATGCAGCAACAATCACAACTAAGTTTATGTTATTGACTCTAGTTTTATTTCAAAATAAATACTACCTTGGTACTTGTGGTATTTACCTTCTTTTCCTCATTTTGATGTACTGTAGGTTACCTAATTTGAGTGATTGGATGTGCAAAGCTTTGCAAAGGACTCTGGACTCTGTTGTGTTCTTATTTAGATATCTGAGGATATAGCTGAAAACCAGGCTACCCAATAAGCCAGTGGAGCTAGGAATGGGGTGGTGTGGTTAAGTATGAGAAATTGCCTTGGTCAAATAGCCTAGATTCCATACAGACTTACTAAGGAAGTTGTGTAACTTCTGTTTTCCAGACAGTAATTTAATTGTACTGTTGTACTGAGAGGCAGTAAGTATATAACTTCTCTTTTATTTTTATTATTATTTATTTTGAGACAGCGTCTCGCTTTTTGTAGTTCAGGCTGGCCCTGAGCTCAGCCTCGAACTCACAGCAATCCTCCTTCTTCTGCCTCCCAAGTACTGGAATTACAGGAGTGAGCCACCACGCCCTTCCCGGCATTGTTGTATGTGGTTACCAGGGGTCCAACCCAGGCGCTTGCACTTAAAAGTCAGGCACCGGAACCACTGAGCTAAATCCCTGGTCCTGTGTAACTTCTCTTGTCTTGTGGACTCATGTAAATTTAGACTAGCAATCTGTCTTTACAATTTCCGAGTGACCATTTACTCAATCGGGTGGAAAATTTTTCTCAAAACAGATAGATGAGTATTAATTGTTGAGGACTTACCTGATGATTTTTCTCTTTTTGTTTTGCTTAAGGTAGGAAAGTCTACAGAGGTGTTTTTTTTTTTTTTTAATGTGCTTTAATATCAATCACTGGTAAAATTTTAAATCTTAACAGTATAATATTATGCTAGCTGAAGCTGTTGAGAAAAATTCTCTTTAGATTAGGAAGACCTAGTGTAGGTTGTATACTTCTATTTTGAACTTTCATTATATGTGTGTGTTATGAAAACCAGAGCATTACGTACAGTTGGGCATTGCTCAAGGTTATAAGACAGAGGGAGTGTCCGCACCATTTGTCTAATCATGTGTTAATCTGAAGCCCATTCTTGGGATCACTCTTTGTAATTTACACAGAAGTCCCATATAGCTTAAATACTGATTTTCAAACTGTATGGATTTTATTCTCATACTAGATAGGAAATTCAGCAAGTACAGGATCTTAGAACAGGAAGTTTTCATTTGTCATTGATTCTGGAAAAAAATCCATAGGGTGTGTTTCTGTGTAATATATTGCCCTGTACTTGATCACATTTACTACTGAACTATTCAAATCCTTAAATGTAGATGGCAATGTCCTTGAAAGACTACCAAGGCTAGCAGTGTAAAATGTTGATTTCCTTCCCTAATTAATGCTCCTCTCTACTTTTCCCAGTAATTCTCTTTTTTTTGGAGACAGGATCTGGCTATGTAGTTCAGGATGCCCTTGAACTATGTAGCCAAGCTGGCCTTGAACTCATGACAATCCTCCTGCCTCAGTGTAATAATAGCTGGGACCAAAGGCATATGCAGCCACTCCTGGCCCCAGTAATTTTCTTGCCATTATTTTGGGAAGTTCCCATGATAATATGGGTAAGACTACAATTTTTTGAAGTTTGTGTTATGATTTTACTTGATTTATCGCATTGCCCATGATGCAAAGCAAGAACATATAGAAAGTTAAGACAGCTTAAAATAAATCGGCAGAGACGTTTCCTCTACTAATATGCTCTGTAGTCTGGTATTTCACATTACAAAATCAATATTTTCAAAAAGTCAGTGCGTACATAATACATTTGTGAGTGAAAATAATCTTTTTTAAGGCTGCCTTTACAGCTTGTTTTTCATTGGCACTGCATTAGCTTCCATTTCTCCCCCTTTGGTTGAGTAGCTAATGGTCTTTAAACAGCTATTAAAGGGAAAAATAAGTTTATGATGCAAAATAGTATAAATGGCCTGGATTTTATCCATGTTGTGCAGTTTAGATTTTCATATATTTGTCTTGCTAATTCTTTGACTTCTTGAGTACAGCCTATACTTCCTTCTTGAAACCATTTTTAGATGGTCTTATGGATTTCTGTAAGATGTAAATACTTCATGTTATGTAAGCTTAATTGGCCTGAGACCAAATCCTTTATTTTCAGTGGCAGTAACCCTGTACATAGTGGACTTGAGGTTTTAGTTACTGTTTCAAGTAGGAGCTATGCGTAGCTGTGGGCCCACTGTCCCACACTTCTGCCAGTTGTAGCTAATTGTAGATAAAGACATGTTATTTTATGTCATAATCTCAGTTTTCAACCTACTTCCTCCACTTTAAATAATGCTATCACTTGCATGTTTCTAATTCTGAAGATCATTTTACTCCTTGTCATTTTTACTGGTTTACATGAATATTATCAGTGGTGTATCCTATTGTCTGACTGCAAAAATTACATGCAGAGTGGTGTTAAATCAGTTACTGAATGTGACAGATTTACTGAAAAGCATTTCTCATTCGCACCTCATCACCAACCATGTTGCCATAAACTAGTAGTAATTACATTTTGATTTTAGCTCTTCCAGTTCATGTTTTCAAGACCCCACATGGTATTTTATGGAAGCCAACAATATTTTGTATGCTACATACTGTTCAAATAAAGTAAATAAATAAAGTAAATAAAGCATCTACTTCGTCCTGTTAAGTTTTTGAAAGAGTTTGTATGTAGCTATTCAAAAAGGATTACATAGAAATAAACTGGCTACTTTTTAAAAAATATAACTTTGGGAAAGTCATTTATCTTCTCTGGCTGTCAGTTTATTCTATAAATTAAAGAAGTCCAAATAGATTATCTGTAAGACTCTGTTTAGCTCTGACATATGGAGAGCCAAAGGTGCTGGAGAGCTGTAATAAATCTGCTCTCACATAACTATGTGGTATCTGCTTTTCAGTTCAATGAAAACTTGGTATTATGGAAGATGATTGTCTAAGGGTGGATGCTAATTTTGCAGTCTTCTTTCCGGAGTCTGAGTTAACCTAGTCCAATGAAGGCTGTATCAGCGTTTCAGCCACGCATTCTTTGGAGGGTCATGAGTCACAGTGTTAGCTCCATTCTAGGTCTTTCTTATCTGGAGGCAGTGGCCTTGGTTCACTGACCAAGTGCAGTACTCAGGCTACCCCGAGGTGATTCTCAGTAATATGTAACATCATAAGGGCAGTTGCTGTTCTCAGGGCTTTTGCATGAATTTGTCAAGAATGGTGGAAAGTCTCAAATTTTCCACTATTTATCCACAAGTTACTATTTCATGGATTATTGCAGAAGACTCGAGACTTCTGGGTCAGAAAAAACAATTTGTTATTCATTGCAAAAGCAGCAGCCAGAATGTCAGCATGATATACTGGTTCACAGTGATCTTCAGTGCCATGAAGTGGGCCAGGCTAATGCCTACGCAAGCAGTTAGTTATGTCACAAGAAAGGAACACCTAGCTTGTGCTGCTCTAGTGAGAAGAAACCAACCTGCTCTTTTTTGGAGTGGGGAGATATTACCACAACTTTAAGATCACTTGCTACCAACAAGCCCCAATAAATGGCTGAAATACAATGCTGTCTAAATACAGTCCTGTGGCTCTTGAGACCCAGCAAGAATGTGCAGGGATGCTCAGGAATTGAGGGTACATTGCCTTCCTGTCAGTGTTCACTCCTTTTACCCTCACAGGAATCAGTTGTCTGAGAATATGCATGGTGAGTTTGGCATTCAAAGCTTGTCTGGCTGTACAATCCATGCATCCCAGCATGTTTTTCTATACTGCCTAAAAGCCTAAGCTTCAAGTAGCTCGAGATTAACCTGAAGTCCTGCTGGTCCTGCACACTGGTGATGCCTGGACCTGGCCCATGTTTGCACTATGCTCACGTATAATTTAGAAGACAAAGTTTAAGGCCTTTGTTTTAGTGCCACTGCTAATTAAGACGCTAAAAGTCTTTGAATCGCTGCCATGAAAGAGTGGGATAGATATGTGACCACGTGCTGGAAAAGAGTCATAAGCACGCAAGTGGTGTGATTGGATGTTAGGAATACATGAACACAATTCTTAAAAAAAAATACAAATCTGGATTTTACAATTAATTTCAGATCACGACAAGGCCTGCCATACTTCACTACTTTGCTGATTTTCTTTTTTCATTATGTGTATGTTAGTGCTATAGAGATTAGCTTCTGATCAGCAAGTCCCACTGGCTGCTTCTCTTTTAGTTGCTTTCTTTTCTCTCCTGCTCACTTCCCTTTTGTTTGTTTGTGAACTTTTGTGTGAAGACTGCCTTGGAAAAACTAATGCTCTCTCCTATTACCCAAGTACACAACACACATTGTTTCTTGTTTAAGGACGTGCCAAGAACCACCTACCTTCTGCTGTTGCTTCCTATGTCTGCTTTGCCTGAAGATTGGCTGCTATAAATGTGTGGCATTATCAGCCAAGTGCTGTCTTTTTCAAAATTAGTTTGCAGAAAATGTTGTGACAAACTATTTTAGCATTGATACGTGACAAGGAATAGAGCTCTAAACTGTGGACTTAAGTGCCAAATAATATAGAAGTGCATAATGTACTTTCAGTTCTATTTTCTTTAGCTTTTGCCATCATTGATTCCAAAACAAAAAGGAAGGCTTTAATTCAGAAAAATTGATGGGTTAAAAAATAGATCATATACATAGCAGTATGTGCCTAGAGTCTGTAATCAGGGTATTCTGTACTTATGATCACTGATCTTTAGAAAAATGTTTAATGTGTCACAATATTTGTACATCTTTATTGTGTACATTATGATTTGATACGTGATCACTACTCTTATTAAGTTTGTGTTGGTTCTGTTCGTAGCACTTTGCAGTATGAAACTAGAAGGTAAAGGATATCTTAAGCTTTCACATTGAGACAGACATGACAGGAAAAATGGTAATAAACAAACTGAGAGTTTTATTAGATTTCTGTTTTTCAAGAATCCCACTTCTCTATACTTACATATTGACATTTTGTGCAAAGATAGTCCTGCTTGATAATAACCTTTTGTTTTGGACTTCATCTAACCTAAAGAACTTTGTGACAAGGACAGATGTGGGAGAAAGGATGGAGCTTTCATCTGTTCCCTGTAGTTCTTTCTTTTTCTTCAGGCCCGTGTTCTCCGCGGCGGTCAGCTTTACTTCTCAGGGGCACTTGGTAACTCCGCGGCTCTCCTTTGGTTTTAGTTACGGGGGAGGCGCTACCTGCATATCGTGGTAGAGGCCAGGGACAGTGTGTTGGACTGCGTACACCTCACAGGACACATTCCCTCACATCACTCATCCCTCCAAAATGTCAAGGCTGAGAAAGGCTGCTGAGGATGGGAGACTTCGCTTCAGATTGTGTGACACTGGGTATATTTCCTGTGGGAAAACACTGTTGCTCACAAACCGTTCTGCACTTCCCAATGTGATCTTGCCCTATGCTGATGCAGGGCCAGGTTATCCAGACCCTAAGGGACACATTGTTGGTTTCATTGACTCACCACTTCTCCTTCCTTTCTGTTACTGCAGAGCTGCGTGCTGGACTGTGACCAGCTTTGTACTTGTGAACCACACCGCTTATCACTTCTCTCATTTTGGACATTTGAGGAGTACTATGTTCATTTTCATCCTAATGAGTTTGAAAAGGCTGCTTTTTCATCTCATTCCTCCTCCAGGCCCAACCATTTTTGTTGCTGGTCTCTTAACTTCTCTTCTGTGAGCATTTTAGATCCAGGATACATTCTTCTTTGGTACCTTCTGCCTCTTGATTTGTTAACTGTCCAACTCCCAGTGTTGCTTGACTCGAATCTAAACATTTCTCACTCCTCCACTTACAATCATCGACAATCATATGACTCTTTACGTACCACCTGGATACAGATCACACCAAACTTTCTTTTCTACACAGGCATGAAATTTCAATACTATTTCATTGGAAAGCTAAGAGGCATCTCTCAGGTATGGTACGCTTTTTAAAAAGTTTAAAACCAGAAATACTTTTTCCAGTGTTTGGTGTAATATTCTTCCTCTTTGCAAGGAGAGTAAATTAACGCACCCCACATATGCATGTGGTATTTATCAAGTTTACTAAGGTTTGCTCTTGTCTGACTTATCAACATACTGTGTTTTTCTATTATTATTGTGTTTCTGTTTTATAATTTCTGGTCCAGTGGAATCCAGGTTAACTTACTTTATTTGACCAATGAATGTCAGTAACTATTTCATACAATATTTTTGTATTTAGAGATACCACTAAGCACATCAGGATATCTTCTTATCTTCCCTTCTCTATATGACCCTTTTATTTAGATAAAGCTATTAGCTGCATTGTCCCATCCGCCTGACGGATTTTCTTGTCTTTCTCTTCTCAGTACATTCAAGATACTTTTCTTCCATTTCTTCACGTGACTCTTAGATTCTTTGTGCTTGCTCTAATGTGACATGATCAATGATTCCCCTTCAACCTCCAAATTCCTGTAGACAGTGAATTCATTCTGCAGCATACATGGCCATATTGTGCGATGTGCTTATTATAAATGTGTATTATTGTGTATAATCATTACACATAATCAAATCTTCATCATGCATGAGGCATCATGCTGGGGCATAAATATAGCTGCTAAGTGGTCTTACTCTTGAGAAACTCCTGGCCTAGTGCGAAAGGAAGGGCAGGTAAGTATAATGTAGTCAGCTGTACAATAAATGGAGAGGCGCAGAGGGCTTCTGGGAATGCCTCCTATTGTGGGGAAAGATTTCCCAGTAGTAACATTTGATCTGAGCTCTAGAGAATGAAGAGTAGTTTGTTACTGTTAAAAGGCAAGCCAGTCTCAAAAGACAGATCATTGGGTACTCAAGTTTATTTATGTATTTGTTTGTTTGGTGTTTGGAGTCAGGATCTCACTATGTAGTCCAAGCTAGCTTTGAACCTCACTGTGTAATCCAGGGAGGCCTTGAACTCAGTGATCTTCCTTCCCCAAGCTAATTGCAGGCATGTATGTTAAGATCTTGGAGAGAAGGTTACTTGTTTGGTAACTGAATATAGAAACATTTTCTACCAAGTCATAAGTGGGGTAGAGAGAAGAAACTAACATTTAATGATAACTAAAATATTTGTAGCATTGATATAAATGATATATCACCATCTTACTCAGTTTTTGTCATGAATATGTATGATAAGGAGTGTTATTTCTCACATTTCACAAATAAGGAAAATTAAACTCAGGTTAACTGATTCAGATTACAAAATATGTATATTATAACATGCTGCTTTCTTACACATAACAGACTACTTTTTTTTTTGAGACAGGGTCTCGCTTTGTGGTTCAGGCTGGCCCTGAGCTCATCCTCAAACTCACATCACAGCAATCCCCCTGCCTCTGCCTCCTGAGTGCTGGGATTACAGGCATGAGCCACCATGACCGGCACTGTGGTATGTGGTATTGATTGCTGCTGGGCATGAGTCTCCGCACCCAGTATTGTTATGTGGTTACCTGGGATCGAACCCGGGCCCTTGCGCTTGCAAGACAGGTGCCAGAACCACTGAGCTAAATCCCCGGCACCATAACAGACTACATTTTAAAATCTGAATGAACTAGAATTCTTCTTTTGCTTATATTTCATAATTTTATGTAATTTTAAATATCGTGTTTTTCTCATCACAGATTCTTTTAGCCACCTAATGAATTTGACTTTATTTGTATTAAATTAATTGAGATACAATAGAGCCTAAGGAGTTCATCAGGCATTGTCCACAAACATCTAATTAGTGGCTATATATGGTTATTTTTCTACTAAGGTCTTAGGCAAGTTAATTAGTTGGGAAAATTTTAGTTCTGAATTTCTTCTTGCACAATACTTAATGTAATTTAATAAATGTTTTAGAGAAGCCCACCTCAGTACTATGATAAGAATTATTGGGATTAAAATAAATAATTCCTACTCCTAGGAAAATAGAGTTGGAGATTCTGGTGCATACAGACTTATAGTACCAGGTGCATTGTGATCAGTGCCACATCAGGGGCAAAAGGAGTGGTGGGAACACAGTGGTGTTGACTCCACGTGGAATGTCAGGGTTGATCTTGTGAAGACAGGCTATAGAAGAGGTCTTCAAGTGGGGAAGACGTTTTTAACAGGTAAAGAGAGAGGGCCCTCACTAGAGTGAGAATAGCAGGCTTGTTTTAGTGTGGGCTCCTAGAGCAAAGTAGCCTGGACTGGGAAGCTTCTGAGCAACGGAAATTCATCTTTCCCAGTTCTGGAGACTGGAAGTATGGCAGCATGGCACTAGCATGGCTGCATCCTGGGCAGGGTCTGCTTGCCTGTGAAAACTGCTTACCTACATGATATTTTCACATGGCAGAGAGTAGAGAAGGGAATGAAGCATGCTTGACTCCTGCAAGGTCAGTAATCCAGTTCATGAGGGTTCCTCCTTCATGACCTCAGGTGACCCTTAATGTCTCTCCAAGGCCCTGCCTCTTGTGCTGCATGAGTGCCCTCAGTACAAAAAATGCTCAGCTCCAGTGAGTTCGGAAATTAGGACATGTTTGAGACGTCCCGTTAGATCCAGGTGTATGTAAGACTGTGCTGAGAGGTTAGTCAGGGTGGGAACACTGCAGCTGTATCGCAGTGAGGATTGAATGCTTATCTAAATAGTTTAGATTTCATGTTAACCCATCCACAGTATTTGGGCGGTGGAGTGAGGCATGATGTGATCAGACCTTACAATCAGACTTTACTTATGACTTGTTTCATTGGAAATATCATGAAGTCTCATATCATTGTCAGAACTTCATGGTAATTGGCCTGTTTGCAATGTAAATGTAAAGACATCTATTCTGATACCTTTTGGCATGGTTTAATTAGACAGTTTTGAATTTTTGAAATTAAATATGCACTGTAAATGGTGTGTACTTTGATGAGTTACTGTTTGTAGCAACTTGATTGGTGCTTACTTCTGGACTGTTCTGTAGATCTGTGCCTTGGAAGTTTTCTTTTCTTTTTTTTTTTTTGAGACAGGGTCTCACTTTGTAGTTCAGGCTGGCCCTGAGCTCAGCCTTGAACTCACAGCAATCTTCCTGCCTCTGCCTCCTGAGTGCTGGGATTAGAGGCATGAGCCACCACACCCAGCATTGCTGGGATCGAACCAGGGCCCTTGGACTTGTGAACCACTGAGCCAAATACCCAGCTCCCTGCCTTGGAAGTTTTCTGTGATTAAAGTCTAAATTTGTTGCTGTGTTCCCTACCCCATAGATAGATACCACTCTAACAGTCAGGTTGTTTAGATTATAAGGCTTTGGCTGTTAGGTTGAGTGTGTTGTGTCTTTGCTGATTAAAGTCTTATAGTCCCTGAAATTCTCCAGAGAAACTGCAAAACTTAGGACATACATCATGTATAGTTATCCCTACTAAAGTATTGCCATGTTTTTTTTTCCATTTTCATATGTGACTCTCCATGACAAAATAAGACATATATTCTTCGCAAATATGGCAGTGTAGTCTCAAGGTCATGATTTGAACTAAAATCCTCTACTTAATGTAATTGTCTTAAACAAGTGGGGTTCATATTAAGAAATACTACCAATCTGGTTGTATTACTATAGCTTTTAAGATAGGGTAATTATGAAAATGGTTTCATATGAATTTGATGTAAACATCAAGAGAATGAAAGTTTCTTTGTTTTCATTGGGAAAAAAAAATTTTTTTTGAGGGAGGGTTTCATTATGTAGTTGAGGCTGGCCTTGAACTCTTATTTCCTATACTGGCCTCGAGTTCGTGGTGTTCCTCCTGCCTCAGCCTCCTGAGTGCCAGGATTACAGACATGTGCTACTACGTCATGCTTATTTGGAGTATTTATTAAGGATTTTATATACCTGGGATATAAAGTGTGCCTTACATGAGTTCATATCTAGCCTTTATAAAAACCTGATTTATAGTATGAATAGTGCCTATTGTAATTGTTATTCCCACTGATTATGCTTGTTATAGCTTGTATCTAGATGATTCCCTGAAGCCTCATGCACTCATAAGTGGGGTTTTCAGAAGTGGCGGAGTCTAGAGCGTGTAAGTCTGGGGTTAGATGTGTCATGTGGAGATGAAGAGGGTGAGTGCTACCCCATCAAGGTGGGCAGCGTGGATGGAATGTGAGGGACAGAAAGAAGGCTGGTGCTGTCACTTGCTACTGCTGCTTCTGCTTGTCTCTTGCTGCCTCCTGCCGGTTCTGTGGCACCCGTTTAGCAGGCCCCCCCCTGCATTAAAGCTGGCTGATAATGCACTGAGACCTTTGCAAACATTGAGACAAAATACACCTTTCCTTCTTTAGGTTTGGCCATGTTGTGTATTTTGTCTTAGTGATGAGAAAGTAAGACAATGTTGATTTGAACACAAAACTTTATGTATATGTGTATATTATGTAAACATTACATATATGCATATGTAATACTATATGAAATGTAAACATGTTTTGTGGCTTATCTTCTCCCTTAAAAATAAAAGTAAACTCTATTTTATGGTATATAATTGTAATTCAGTAAAATGTGTCTGAATTTTTAGGAGGCTGCTTTATATCTTAATGCTAATTATGACTATAACCACACTATTGATCTGAAATGTTCATTAAATTGAAGAGTGTTGTTTCTTAATAATTCTTACTGAATTTATTGAAAATATGTTGATGAGTGAGTACTTCTGTTCAAAGCTGGAACAAGTATGATAGTGTTATATTTACTTGGGACAGCGTTAAAATGAGGGCTGTTGAAGTGTGTATGTTAAATGCACTAGCAATACAGTTTCTGTTTTCTCCCAGTTCTCCCCAGGAGTCTGCACTGTTGATCTTCCTAGATGAGTCTGTACTCTAATCCCTAGTACAGCTGCATGTTATCTGGCCCACAGATTTGTTTTGCTTGGATTTCAGTAGTGGCAGTGTCATTTTAATATTTCGTGTGTTTGTAACCCTCAAGACGTGGAGTTTATACATATAAACCCAAATTTTTGGCTTCTCTGGAAGTACCAGAGTATTTTTACAATAATAGGCCTATGTTCCTACATGCCTCACAGTGATCTGATATAACGAATTGCATCCAGCTTATTTGAATGAGCCATGGGCCCTTGCATTTGCCACAATCGACCCTTCTTGCATGTCACCCAGGGCTGAGTAGTTGACCTTTACTTTCCTGTAACTGACCTATCTCGTTCTATTATATTACCTGCTTAGAAGCCATATGAATTTCAGTTTTGGATGTTGAGGCCAGAGGCTGAAAGGACATGACACTGAAGCCTGGAAGACCAGGGAAGTCATACTTGTTGAGATAAGAAATGAGTCTCTGAACTAGAGCACTGATGCTAGAGAGAGATAATAGGGAGGAGATTAGGATTTAGAAGCCGTCAATATTTGTGGTTGACCAAATTGACTTGGAAACTAGATGGGAGATGGAAGAATAGCAGTGGTGAAATGGGGTGAGATGCAAGTAGGTGAAAAGAGGGATTTGCTTTAAAGCACAGTTACTCTAAGTGACCACAGGATCTCAGTGCTAAGCAGTGAGATACATTTTACTGTGGAGTGCTGGAGAGATTAACTCCTGTATAGAGCACGGGGGCATCTCCTGGGTATATGTGTAATTTGAAAAAGCATGTTTTGAAGCCCACTTTATTTCCCTGATGCAAACAGATAAAAGATTAAATATCTACAAAATTGTGGTTAACAAATAAGATGAAACAGTATATTCTCAACCTTAGTATAACATAATACAACAAAACTGATGCAGAGGCTTCCTGGGTGGAGGTATGTTCTATCATAGATGGTGTGAGGTTTTTATCCAAAGGTGTCACAGGTTAATGAAGCTTGACACATGATGTATTGCACTAGGGTATCGTGATGACATTATGATTTAATGACAGTTATTTCTTTCTTGCAAATAGTAACTTCACTTTTTTCTTCTGTATTTAAAATTGTGCTCTGTGGATGTTAGGACCGCCTTGAATTCTAAAAAATATTTATAACACCTTTATATTTGTAATAAATTGTTTCTTTGGGAACATGTCATAAGTGGAAGTTGGATTTCCAAGGTAGCTCCCTTTTTACAAATCCTCCTTCATCTATGTTGCAGATGAGTTGTTTTATTAATAGTATGAATTTTAGCTCGGAGCAGATATGTGCTTTATGATAATGGGAATGGTTTAGAAAGTCCCTTCTTTTCTAAGCACAGGGCCTGATCGTAAGCTATATTTTGAAACTGGCAAACTTTAACTTTTGAGATTCCTGAAATTCTTGTATCCTTTTTCCATTAACAGTGCCTCTTCTTTCAAGCAACATGCCTCCTTTTCTGACTTCCCTCAATTTTACCAGCTCCGTAGTGTTCTTAAATTACCTATCTTAGCTTCTCCCAAAAGTCTTTATTCTTTTTATGCAACTTAACTCTTTTAAGCATTAGAATGAACTGAAGTTGTGCTGATGTCATTTTTGTAGGTGCTATATTATAGTTCTTAAACATGGTCGTTGCTGGGCATGGTGGCACACACCTGTAACACCCTGGGAAGTGGAGACAGCAGGATTGCAAGGTGGAGCCAAGCCTGGGCAACATAACAAGACCTTGTCTCAAAAAATAAAAAGGCCTAGGATGTAGCTCATTTGTAGAGTGCCCCAGGGTTTGATCCCTGTACCACTACCACCACCGGAAAAGAAAAAAGACAAATTAGTTTGTTAGATATCCACATATCCATCACATAGCATGGCAAAGTGAATAGGCAGTGGGGGAAAGTGTTTGGGGGGAAGCGTAATCATAAACAGTCCTGATTTGAGGTTTTCCCTAAGGATAAGTGTCCCTAAGCCAATTCTGCTTTGCAAGTCTTGGCCTTTGTTTACTTATTGAGCACATCTCACTCAGAGCTTCTGTTTCTTTGTGACTGCTACCCAGAGAACAGCACAGAGGTTTCCAGCATTGAGGTTTGGCAGAGTCGCCAAAAAGAGTGGCCATAGGGAACTGTATGGATTTGTAACTGCCTGTATTCCTGTTGAGTGAAATGAATATTTTATAGTGGCTTCATTCAATCAGTGATTGATAAAATACTTTCATATTTTTTATCCATAAATGATGACATGCTGTTTGTAACCTGAAACAATTTGATCATTGATGGATATCATTAAAATAATCGGTTTCTAACAAAAACTGGCCATTCTTTGTCTCTTGAAATGTACGCTTACCATCGACTTCGGTGCATCTGTTTGCAAACCTTTATGTTCCAGCTGAAATTGTTATTGTAATAATATGGTTTAATTATGCAACAAATAAATTGATGAGATACGCATGTGAGGAGAAAAGAACTTTCTGTGGAAGGTCAGAAGGCTTTGCATGAGCTTGAGAAAGCTGGAAATGATGGCTACTGAACTAAGCATGGGTGAATGCCTGGGGAAAGTAACCTGAAAAAGCCCACTACAAAAAAACCCTAAAGCCTAGAAGGACTGTCATGCCTTTGGAGGTATCTGTAAGCTGTGTCTTCCACAGAAGATGAAATTACGTATAGAGAAAATGGATTAAGGATATAAGGGACTATCCTGAACTCTAGCTGATGAACTATAATGTTTACAATAAGAGATCTTTTTCCACAGGATAAAATGCAATTCTAGTTAGCGCTTCCATTTTTTGCCATTTCTAAGCCTAATGAGGAACTAGTGTACATTCAAATCAGACTTTATTGAATGAACATGATAGACAGATTCTAATTTTTATAAATTACCAGAGATTTTTACTTTATTACAAGATCCTTTCCACAGTAGCTGGAGACACTACTAAATGTGAGATTTTGTGTGTGTGCGTATGTGTAAATAATAAACTAGGGAATAGTTTCAATATATAGTAACTAAGTCCTTATAATTAAAGATTTTTTTTCAAAGTACTTATGTAGTGTATATTTTCTGGCAGATTTGTGGTTCCTCATAGGTAATCTTGGGGGATCCCACATATTTGCAAGTTGCCTTTTGCCTTTCCTCCTAGTACTCCTTGTTTTTTTTTTTTTTTTTTTTTTTAGTAGGATATTAGTGAAGTTTCAAGTATCCTTTACTAGTGAAGCCTGACAGGGAGCATCTAGAACCATTCTCCCATCCTGTTATTTTCAAGGGCAGCTGACACACAGTCAGTGAGAGCATTTAGCCTCACTCAGGTGTGACCCAGCCTTTACCTCAGGATGAATGACACAGTGTTTCCAACATACTGAGTTGAAAAAATAGCATACCTAGCCACTGACCCCTTGTATCTTTTCAATGATAATATATATAATATGATTTCCTCCACTCTGCCAACAATGCCACTATTGTTGTTTTTCTTGATTTTCTTATTGTTTCTTTTGTGACTTACAGTTCTTTTTTAAAAAATCATTTCTTTGTAGAGGTCTGCCAGTTTGGCTTTTAATTTCTCTATTTTTTTCCTTCAAATAATCTTTATTTTTATGACAGTACTATGTAGGCATAATTAAAATTAGGTGTTCAGAAGGTCTTGTAGTAGAGTGATAATTCAGGCCTTTCTTCCTATACCTAGAATTGGTTGCCAGTTGTGCCTTGCCCTCTTAAGTCTTTCAATAGTTTTTTTTTTTTTTTTCCTGGCACTATAATTTTGTCCTTATCTCCAAATAATATGCTTATAGTGCTGTCTCCCTTTATCTAGTTCTGATATTATCTGTTGACTTCCTTTTATGACAGAAGAGGATTAAGCTTGCATACCTCCCTTCACTCTCCCATCTTTATCATTCCAATAGATATCCCTATCACTCTCTTTAGTTTTTCAGGTTAAAGAGTATACCTACTTTCTTCTCTCTCTTTTCAAGTAATCATATGCAGTGTATTTGGGACTGAGGGATGATTTATGAAATCCACCTAGATCTTTTTTGCAAATGTTATGTATAGATTCTTTGTTGATCCCTTTTTAATCATGTATAGTTTTTTTAAAAAAAATTTCCACCTCCTCAAAAGTTCCCAGCAAACAATGTTTTATAAGCATTTTACCTATTTCTCTTTCCCAAGACCTCCTTTTTGAATTTACTAAGCAAAGGAGAGCAAGAATCCTAATTTTTCAGTGACTCATCCTGTCCTTGGGATGTTCTGTCTACTTGACCTATCTTTCAATTGGTCTGGCTACCTAATGGGAATGGTATGTGGTGTGTATGTGTATGTGCATGCTTGTGTTTGTACATGTCACATATCCACATAACCAGTTGTGTTCTAAGGGCCCAAACTAGTACAGAACGCATTGCCAAGTTCTTACATGTGAGAGGAGTTGATAAAAGGAGCCTGCAGTAACTCAAAGCCTGAACTTGAATTTGTTTCTTTGTGTATCCCTTTTAACTCCCCCACCCTGGCACGCTATGCAAGTGTCCTACAGCTGACCTATATCCTCAGCCCCTTTTTTTCTGTTTGGAAATAAATATATTCCCTTTACTCTGACACCATATCTTCCTCAATTTTTGTGACAAGTGGCCTTTGCTGCAGTGTTAAGCTTGACTCCTGCCTGGAGGATTGTGTGCATTTATTTTGTTTCTTTAACAAGTCTTTATTTTTTACAACAACTTCAGGTTTATAGAAAAATTGAACGGGAAGCACAGAGAGTTCCTATGAACCCTCTGCCCCCTTACAGGAAGGGCCTTTCTCACTATCAACATCCTACACTAGAGCAGTATATTTGTTACAATCAAGGAGACTGCATTAAAACATCGTACAGACTATTTCCTTCCTTCCCCCCTGTTATTCCCGGGCAAGAGCAAGCACTGATCTTTTTTATTGTCTCCGTAGTTTGACCTTTCCCAGAATGTTACATAGTTGGAGTCATACATCTGCAGCCTTTCAGATCATCTTTGTTCATTTAGTAATGTACATCTGAGAGTCATTCCTTTGTCTTTGCAGCTTGATAGCTCATTTCTTCCTAAGGTTCCATGATATTCTATTGTGTGGATGTGCTGTATAATTTATTCATTTGCCTACTGAAGGACATATATGTTGTTTCTAAATTTTGGCCAGTATGACCAAACCTAAATATCCATGTATAGGTTTCGGTGTGGGTATGAGTTCCACCTAATTTGGGTAAATAGGTATGATTGCTCAATCATATGGTAAGAGTATATTTAGTAAGAAGCCATCAAAATGTCTTCCAAAGTGGCTGTATTTTTGCATAGGTTGCTCCTATGATGCCGATTTAAAAAAAAATATTAGTCTCTCTCTCTCTTTTTCTTTTTTTTTTGTACTGGAGCTTGAACTTAGGGTCATCACACTCAGCCACATCCTCAATCCTTTTTAAAATTCTTATTTTGTATCAGTTTTTCTTAAGTTGCTGAGTTACCCAGGCTGGGCTTGAATTTTTGATCGTCCTGCTTTAGCCTCTCTGTACGGGGATTACAGGCATGTTCCACTCAGTACATCCAGGTTCTACTCTTTCTTTCCTAAGTCCTCATTGATTCACTCATTTCCTCCCATCATATCCTTTCATAGCACTTGCATCTCTCCCTCATAGCAATTATAAATTTGTACCAATCACTTTCTTCCCCAATTGTTTGTGGCCTTTGTGAAAGCGTGGATCATGTTTTATTTTCTTGCTCACCATTCTGTACCTAGCACCTAGCTAAGTCTACTCTGGAAAGTAGTTAGGGAATACCTATTAAGTGCTTCATTTAGCAGGTTAGTCAGTCAATTAGTTTAATGGTTTGTTTGGTGACTGATCATGATGTTTGAATTGGCAAGTACATTTTGTTGGAAGAATCTTACTTGGAAGGTAGTAGATTTGCTTGGAAAAATCATTTGAAATTTCATATCAGAAAAGCCTAGAAACAAAAATTCTCCAAATCCTGTCTTCTATGTGTCTGTTTCTATGTGTGTAATTATCTGTATACATACTTATATAGGTATTAAAAACTGTTTTTGCTAAGCATGGTGGCACATACCTGTAATCTCAGCTCCTGGGGAGGTTGAGGTAGGATGATTTCATGTTTGAAGCCAGGCTGGTTGATTTAGGGAAACTTCTGTCTCAAAGAAATAAAAGAAAAAAGAAAGGAAAAGAAAAGAAAAGAAAAGAAAAGGGGTTGAGGTTGTATGCATGCCAGTAGTAGAGCTCTTGCCTAGCTCATGTGAAGCATTGGGTTCCACTGTTTTTTTTTTTTTTAACCAAAAAAAGTGTTTTTCAGTGAGCATATTTGTGATGGCCATTGAATAAGAGGTGTTTCTTCTCTTAAGTGTCATTAATGGTTAGTAAATTGGAAAATGTATTTTTTGAAAAGTCACTACTCTGAAACTTTTTTATTTTTTTCCATCTGCTTACTTTAGGCTTCTTTTGCTCTCCCTTAGGTGGGAGCTGAAAATCATTGATTTAAGAATTTCTTATTTTAGAATCTAGTCATTCATCATTCTAAATTTCTACCCTAACTAGTGTTTTTTGCCATCTTACAGTTTCTGATATGTTGTGATTTTATTTTCATTTAGTCAAAAATACTTTCTAAATTATTTTCTTGATTTCTTCTTTGACCTATCAATTATTTAGAAGTATATTACTTATTTTCCAAATATTTTTGGGTTTTCCAAAAATCTTTTGGTTTTGGCTTATAATATAATTCTGCAATCTTATAATATGGTTTGTATGAGTTATTTTTCCTCTCAAAAATAATTAAGGTTTTTATTTTTATGAGGTAGAAATTTTTATTCTATTTATAAAAAATTTGAGTATTTGAGTTCTTTGTAAATTTTTTTAAATTTTAATTTTTGTTAGCACATGTTTGCAGTACATAATGAGGACATTCATTGTGGGTAACTTTCATTGTGGGTTTGTTTCTGTTAATAGTTCTTGGATTTTTTTTTAAATAGTTTTTTGAGATAGGGTCTCACTTTGTAGTTCAGGCTGGCCCTGATCTCACTATGTAGTTCAGGCAAGCCTCGAACTCAGAGCAATCCTCTTGCCTCTGTCTCCTGAGTGCTGGGATTACAGGAGTAAGCCACCACCCCCGGCTTGTTTTTAGTTTTTATGAGACAGGGTTTCCATATGTATTTCAGCCTGGTCTTGAGCTCAGAACTTGTGAGGATGCTCCTGTGTCAGACTCTCCTGGGCTGGTCATACATGCAAGTGCCACCACTCTGGGCTAGTTCAGTTGGCTTCTGCTGCATGTATTTTGCAGCTTTTATTATAGGAACAAATATTTAGAATTCTTATTAATTGATTATTATTATAATCATATTATTATTATAATATGATTATTATTAATTCTTATTACTTTCCTTCATGTTAATATAGCCATTCTAACCTTTTTTTTTTTGAGTAGTATTGCTGTGGTTTATCTTCTCCCTTCTTTTTAATGTGACATAGCCTTTCCTTTCCACTTGCTGCTTTTAACATTTTTACCCTATCACTGATTTTTAGTAATTTGAATAAGATGTTTTTTGTGTAGTTTTCTTCATATTTTTTGAGCTAAGGTTTGTTGAGCCTTTTTAATCAGTGATTTTATACCTTTTTAAAAAATCAAATCTGTAAGAGCCAGGGATTTGGTTCAGTGGTTCTGGCACCTGCCGGGAAAGCACATGGTCCTGAGTTCGATCCCTGGTCCTCCCCTAAAAACCAGAAAGAGAAAAACAATCAAATCTGCAAAGATTTTGGCCATTGTTATATCTTTATAATGTTTCATTTCCTCCCCCTTTTCCCTTGGGTTTTCAAAGAGACATTTTAATAACTTGTAAATTTTCTTCATATCAGTGATACTGTCTTCATTTTTCATTTGTTTGTTTTGTTTCTTCCTGTGTGATTCATTTTGGAGGATTATATAGCATATGTCTCCAAGTACACTAATTTTTCCATCTGCAAAGTTTAATTTACCTTTAATCCTATCCAGTAGATTTTTCTGCAAAGATATTGCAATTTTCATCTCTATAAATTGTTTGGGTTTTAAAAATATTCCATATCTCTATTGAATTTTTTCAATGTATGGAATAAAGTTAGATCATTTTTAATACTCTGCTTTTCTGATTTTAGTGTTTGGAACATTTTTGACTGATTTTCTTTCTTTCATTATGAATATACGTTCTCCCTTTTCTGCATACCTGATAAGCTTTGATTTGATACCAGATTTTGGGATTTTTACCTTGTTTGCGATATTTTCATATTCCTTTAATTATTCGAGAGCTTTGTTCTGGGATGGAGATAAGATACTTTAGTGGGACATGGCAGAGCATGGTCCCAAGTGCAATGGAAATATGCCTGGAGCCTCAGTAATCCCACTCTCTGGGAAGCTGAAGCAGGAGGATTGGCATGAGTTCCAGGCAGGCCTGCCAGTGTGAAATAGTGATTTCAAAGTCATCACAAGATAAGTAGTGAGACTCTGTCTCGAATGAACAAACAAGCAAGCAGACAAATACCTGAAAACAGGTTGCTTTTGAGTCTTGCTTTTATTTGTTTGGCAAGGCTAGAGTGAGGTTACAGTGGTGGATTAATTATTCCCTACTAGTAAGGTAAGAGCCTTCTGAGAGTTCTGTCTAATGCCTCATTAATTATGAGTTTTCCAGGATGGCTGGTAGGAACAGTTTTTGTTCCAGGCTTTGTGCGCCAGGTAGTGTTCTCCATTATCAAGTCGTTCCCTGCCATACGTATGAGCCAGTACTCTGCTGAAAGTGGAAGAGGGGTCCTCTGTCCCTCTCTTTCTCTCCTGGGCTCTCTGCAGTACTGTTTTCTGAGTTAGCTGCCTAGCCTCTTCAGAGGCTTAATCCTCACAGTAGGCTGTTCTTAGAACTCTGCCTGAGTTCTTTTGTCCTGAGGAAACTTTAAAGCCTCACAGTGTGTGTGGAGCCATCATAGGGCTAATCTCATTTGCTTACCATCTTTAAAAGTCACTGCCCTTTGTTACCTTGTCCAAAGTTTGGAAGTCAGGAAAATTATTCTTTGAAATATTTACTTTTTTTTTTTTTTTTTTTTTTTTTTTTTTTTGAGACAGTCGCAGTTTGAAGTTCAGTCTGGCCCTGAGCTCACTACATAACCCACGCCAGCCTTGAACTCACAGTAATCCTTCTGTCTGTGCCTCCCCAGTGCTGGGATTAGAGGTGTGAGCTACCACGCCCAGCACTGTGATATGTGCTTACCTGTGATTGAATTTGGGACCTTGCACTTGCCAGGCACATGCTGGAACCATTGAGCTAAGTCCCCACCCCAGTATTTTTGGGGGGAGAAGGGTGGGGGGCACATGGTAAATTGGGCAGCAGTAAAAATTTTAAACACATGAAAAAAACAAGCCAGATAGTTTGATATAGCTAATTAAAATGATTGGGAGTTTTTACTTTTTAGCACTCCTTACCCTTTAAACATACGCACAGTGTTGACTGTAAGTTAATCTAGCCTTTCCAACTTTCTTACTGAGGCTCCAGGCATATTTCCTTGAATTTATATTGATGGAAATTGCCTATTTAGAAGTTATATTAGCCTCAGTCTGGCATTTGGCTCAGTAGTTACATGGCAATACTTTCCTTTATTGACCTTGTTTATTCATAAAACTTATGTAATGTAGCTTCTTGCATTTCCTAAAGATTTTCCTAACTATTCTCCTTTTGGTGACATGATATCTATTAATATTACAATATTTTTTTAGCCTTGCTCAAAATCCCCATCCTTTATGTATCACAGTTTTACCTTCATTCGGAACATGTAATGTTTGTATTAGAAATATAGTGTGACCCCCTTATCCACAGAGGGCATATTTCAAGACTCCCAGTGGATGCCTGAAGCTACAGATAGTACAGAAGCCTTCATATAGTTGTTTTTTTCTTCTATACAGACATACCTGTTATAAATGGCATGTGAGTGCTCACTCAGAGACAGGCTCTGTGAGAGAAAGAGCTTTATTCTTCTCCACGTGTGAACAGAGCCAGAAGTCAGGAGCAGATTTTAACAGCTAGCTGGGAAGAGCTGAGTGTATTTCATCTGTGTGTGGAAGGGCTAACATGAAGATAGAGAGGTATCAGCAGCTGGCTGGGAGAGAAATAAAGTAGATATAGGTCTCGAAAGTGGGCTATGGTCACAAGGCATGTTTATGACTGAGGCTCCAAAGTTACAGGCAGCACAGATGTGCAGACAGTCACTGGACTTTCTGACACAGGGGAGATTGTATACTCCTTCCTCAATTTTCTTTGTGGTCATCTGTCCTAGTAACCTGTTGTTTTTGGGAGAGTGGCCCGTTTGCTTTCAAAGGTCTCATTCAGCCCATGCATGACACCTATGGAAAGGTTTAATTGACATAATAAGATATTAACAATAGCTAATAGTGCAGTTATAACAATGTACTGTAATAAATTATAATACAATTGTTAGTGAGATCTTTTTATCAGTATATTTCATAATTGTATATTAATGATACAGAATATTGGGTTTCATTGTAACATTGGCATACATATGAAACATATTTTAATCATACTGATACCTCTTGGTGGATCTGATTCTAGGCTTTTATGTATGGCAACCAAAAAATTTCAAGTGTACAGTAATAAATGTAAAAGCAGCTACATTTATTGAAGATAATGGAAAGATGAGCAGCAGGCAGGAGCAAAAAGATGGAATGAACAGAAAGTGGTGTTGGATGACAGGAAAATAAAGAACATACTCTTAAATCAGGATTTCAGTTTTTGGATAAGTGCACCCTCTTCAAGCGCCTGTCATTGATTCTCTGCGTAAGAGTGACAGAAATGAATGACAGGGTGCTGAGTCATCTTAGGGCTTTTATCATACGTGCCTATTGCTGAATCTACTCTGATAAAATTACATACATGAGATGCAGTCCACATGTATGAACCTTTAATGAAGTTACAGTGGCAAAAGGTCACTGAAGGTCAGGCCAGGAGCTCTAACAGGTATAGCTATAGAGATCTCCAGGATTTCTGTTATTTTTATTTCTGTTTCTCTGAGAATGATGTCTTCTTGGTCCTAGAGTTTTGTCCAAATTCAGGTGAGGGGGAATGGGTGTGGTTTCTCAGCCCCAAATGTGCTACCTGTACTAACACTGTTCTCTCTCAACTGAAATTATGGAGAGCCAGACTATAGATAGATAGAAGGGGATCACAGCTCAGAACAAGAATTTTAGTGCTGACAAGAACCTTACAACTTACCCTCTTTAGTAAGCAGACTTTTTCTTGTCACACAAGGTTTAAGATATTTCATCCTTGATTATTATATAAACTTAGATAAAACTTTCAATATACAGTTTAGTTTAGGCATGGCCTTGTTAGTATAATTTGTATATTATTTAAGTTAGAACATTCTGACTGGAGATACTGGCTGAAAGATGCAAAGGGTGAAGAAAATCCAAGTCACCCTTAGTAAGAACAAATGTTATGCTTGTGCTGGATGGTAACATCAGCACAGATTTTGGATGAAAGAGGGTCTACAATTAACTACTTGGTTATAAGTGGGTATTTGTGAAGTAATCCTTTCTGATTTGTTTTTCACTTCTAGTTATTTTTCTTCCCTTGAAGCTACGTTATAATTATTTAATTGACGTTATGGATGTCAAAATTAGGAAACTTTTTAGTAGTAGTATTATACATGTCACCTCATTTTGTACTGGTTTTGCTCTTCTTAATTCTATTTTGCAGTACCATTAAGTTTGTGGTTCTATCTTCTTGCTAGAACTCCAGAGTAGCTTTTGTTTGATAATGCTGGATCAAAAAGAATGAACTCTGTTGTTGGCTGTTCCCAAAATTTATATTGTGATTTTCAAGTCCTTGAGAGATTAAGTTAACATACCCATTTTGTATGTTGCTGGCACTAGATTTAAGTAGATGAAAGGAAATGGGAAAGTTTTTAATTTTTGTTTAAAGATTTATTATATAAGGTGAGAATATCTAATTTTCTTGTTATGTAACTTAAATAAATATAATAAATGTTTTAAATGCAAATGCAAAATAAAAATTCATCTTGTGAAGATTATTAGCATTTATTTCTATGACATTTTCCTTCTATATTTTTAAATGCAAATACCATGGAAAAATATTCTGATATATGCTCGTGAGAGTGCATTTGTTGCTTACAGACTATTTTGTATTTTACAGTTGGCTAGTCAAGTCCCGACTAATGAATGCCTGAAAAGGTCTGTGTCAGAAAACAAATTTAACAGCTTTTATATACAAGCTAAGTTACACAACCTGAGTTCATTGGAAGTAATCTGTGAGGCATGTGACCTTTGTGCTCTGCTGCTCTTGCTTGTATTCGGGAAAGTAAACTACGTAAATGATCTAAGATTTGAGGTCAGAAACTTTCATTGCTTTTCAACCAAAGGAGCTGTCGAATATGCTGGACTGCTTCTGTCTGTACTACCCTCTTTCCCTGAAAATAAGACCTAGTCAGAAAATAATCAGCCTTGAAAACTAGAGATCCAAACTGCCAGTCGCAATCAGCTTGTCATGTTTTCTTGTTCAGTGGCTACAACTGTAAAGCAAGTAAGGTAAGGATAAGCTGATTGGGGTAGCACTTTTGACATCTAGTTTTCCAGGCAGATTATTTTCTGGTTAGGTCCTATTTTTTATTTTGGGAAAAACACACAGTATGATGGTCACATTATTCCACCTTATAAAGGTATATTCTCAGCCGGCATGGTGATGTTGTGTGCAAGTCAGGCAACCTTTCTATAAATGGTTTTGCTTAACTTATATGTACCTCAGTTTATTATTCAAAAAATAGGGAAAAAGAGCCAGTGACTTAGTGCAGTGGTTCTGACATCTGCCTGGCATGTGCAAGCTCCCAAGTTCAATCCCTGGTACCAGTACCAAATACCGCAAAGCCAGATGTGGTGGCTCCTGCATGTAATCCCAGCAGGAGCCAGAGGCAGGAGGATTGCTGTGAATTTGAAGCTAGCCTGGGCTACATAGTGAGTTGAGGGCCAGCCTGCACTAGAGAGCAAGACTCTGTCTCAAAAAAACTAGAAAAATAAAAAGGGAGGGGGGAAATGTGTACATTAGAAATGTGTTGTAGGATTCATTAATTCAATCAAAGCAGTAAGAGACTTAATTGGATTGTAGTAGGTGCTCAGTGAATCTTTATAAGTACTAAGATTACTGATATCCTCTCCAGGTTAAGTTTTTAATATTTTTCCTACTTTAGTGTAGAAATTATGAATAGGATTCCCTTCTAGTTATGGTATTCACCACCACCATTTGGCAATTGAAGATATTACTGTTCATTCTTTCATTCATTTTCTCTGTCTTTATGTCTCCTTACTATTTCTCCTTTGCCACCACTCCTTCCTTCCTTTCATCCATTCATAGCGCCCTTCTACCACTGTATTTATTTAACTTGTTACTGGAGCTGGAGCTAAAAACTGGTATACATTGGGCAACAATTAAGACAATTGACTATTGAAGTTTGGCTGCTATGGGTCTTGGCCTGCTCTGAAGAAGTAAACAACATAGCACCAATAAATATACAGAGGCCATCTTTAATGCATTTTTGTAACATATCCCAAACCTTATGAGACCCAATTGCTACCTCAGGGAATTTTTTTTCTATAGTGGGGAATTACATACTGTGATAAATACTATAGTCATAGTTTGAACTAGGACCTTGAGAGTAGTAAAAATACCAGTTTTGTGGCATTTCTAGGTTCTTTAAAGCTTATTGTAGCTTAGGAAAGTAATAGACATTATTAGCTACTGGTGATATGACTTCATAACATTTTGCCATTCAAAACTCAGCCATTCCAATGTGGGAATTGCATGTTCATATTTAGGTACTGTCTATAGCTTTGGGTTTATACATAGTCTAATTTCTGCATTTGATATGAAACAAAATGCCTGTTTTAACACATTCTAGTGTGGTATTAATCTAGAGAGGAGAGATCATTTGAGCACCTTCCTGATAGGCTCAGTACACAAAGCCCAGCCAGGAGGGTACTTTGTGAAATGTGAGCTGTTCCAAGCTCAGTGACTTGCTGAAAAGGCAGAGACCTTTCCACGTGGTGGTTCCACTTTGCACTTCAAGTCTTGAGCAAATTCACTGTTACGCACTCCAGAGGCAGTATTAGTGGAGGGCTATGGTTCCAGGACAGTTTGTTTTAATGGAAGGGATACATTGTCCGATCACCATGAAGGTAGCCAAGGAGCTTGAGTGAAAGTGATGTCCTCTCCTGTGTTACTTTCTTAATTCTTGAGCTGAAGGTAGTGGCCACTTGTTGCATTTCTGTCTCCTTAAGGACAGTTGCAACCACCCTTGCTTGGAGAAAAGAAAAACCATGTTTTCTAAAACCTTCTTCAGATATATATTTTCCACAGAAAGCATTTGAAATGAAGACAGTTGAAATACTGCTCACTAAGGATTTGAACCTGAGGGGATATTATAAGTTCGAAATATTTTGAATTAGACTTGAAAACCATCCTTGAGCCCTTTGATTCTGTAGGAAAACGTTTGATTGAACTAGCTTCATATGCTACTTTAGAATTATCGGGGCCCAACTCTGCATGCTGAAAATTCTTGTAGTATTGGTTATGGGCATTAAGTCCTTTTTTTAGACGAAGTATGAAATGACTAGCAAACACAGTGGTACTTGAAGAGGAGTCAGTTTAGGAGTTTTGGATCAATTTTGGCTATCATTCTGGTCCTGGCATATTAACTTGGTACTAGAACTTATGACAACACAGCAAAAGAATTCTGTAAATGTTTAAGCACATCTATATTTGTATTTCAGTGATCTCCTGATTATAACTCCTTCTGTCAGTTGCATAGTAACATTTAAGTTCAACCTTCCTAATCTCTGTCCAAACTGTTATAAAACCAAATTGCTCAGTAGTGGGTAAAATAGAAATTTCAACAGATGTTATTACAATAAGTTTTGAACTTCAGAAATTTATCGTGAAGAACTCAGATTTTTTTCTGTTTTGTCAAAGAGGGCCTCAGACATACTGAGTGTTATTGGCAAGTTTAACATAGCTGAAATGGTATATGCAGAAAACTAATAAATATCTGTCACTGATTTTCAGGATACCCTATGAAAGACCTTGATTTTACTGGTGAAATGCCACTATTAGCATCAGCAGAGTCAAGGAATTGCAGAAGAGGTTGATAGTGACTTCATGTTTCCAGGTTTATGCAAACTGATCTATAAGACATATTTACTATTTAAAAAAAATCTACTGGAAAAGTAAAAATGTAGGTATGTTTTCTGCTTTAAAATGTTTACATAGAAATTTAGGTGATTCAGAACTTTTTTTAAAAGAAAATTTGAATCGTTTGCCTTTACGTTATGATCTGAGTCCCTATGTTCTTGAATTACCTATAAGTTTTCAGG
Source organism: Petromus typicus (assembly GCA_004026965.1). NCBI lineage: Eukaryota > Metazoa > Chordata > Mammalia > Rodentia > Petromuridae > Petromus > Petromus typicus. The sequence goes on from PVIR01003129.1 coordinate 84,301, forward strand.
CGTAACAACATAGAGCACAATTGGGTTTTATATTATGACTGGTACAATGATTATGTACTACATATGATGCTTCAAGAACCAAGTATGACAGTTACTCATTTATTTGGAACTCCTGTTCCTCCTTAGTTATTCAAATACATGAAAAGACTATTCTGAAAAATGACTGGAAGAAATTTAAAGTCTATGTGAATAAATACCAATACAGTTGTTATTTTGTGTAAAATAATAAAAATGCCCCAAAGGTAAAACTATCTTTTCATTTCTATGATGGCTTGCATAAAACACAGTGGCAGAAATGACATTTATTCTGCAGTATGCTTTGTATTTAAGAGAATTTCTGTCTCTTATCTTGGGAAGGAATCCTCTAAACAAAACTAACTCCTTCAGGAACAGTTTTGGACAAAAGCTTTTAATGAAGTCATCAATATTTAGTATAGAATCTAATTTCCCATTTTGGGAAAAATGGTGTTTATAAAATTTAATAATTTCTGTTAGTAAATTCTTTTAAATCCCCAGTAAAAGTTTCCTGAAAATCAAAATCATTTGACCTCTTGTATAAGCATGTTTTGGTTAAGTTTTAAAGTTTCACATATTTTTTTATCAATTTGTTTAAGCATTTGTTATTTTAACTATTCTTCCGATTGAGTCCAAATAAGCTGTTTTTGCTTTCTATGGGGAGAAGGTTTTCTTATTTTCAGTTTGGAAACTATTTTTTTAGAAATTACATTTCTAGATTTTTGTGTTTGAAGATCTAAACTGCCATACAAGGAAACAGATTTTAGACATGACTGTGTTCTAAATTGCTGTTGTTTGCAAATTCAGGTACATCACTCAAAAGCAGTGATAGCCAAATTAAGTTATTGGTTGATGTTAACGTTTTTTTCCTAGAAAAAATATGTTTAATAATACTTTATTCGCAACTCAGTATAATTTTTAGTTTTGGGCAATTTATATTGTTGAATTTTTAAAGAAGTGAATCATTTTGTTTTGTCAGATTAATTTTTCAGTTACATCAGAAAACTAAATGATGATTATTTATGAAATCTACTTGAAGTAGATACATGGGAAATCATTGTGAGGTGAAGTATCTACAGGGTGATAATCAATCATTTAGTGGTTATTTGCATATTGTAAAGACAGTAATCACAAAAACAGATATTTAAATTCCTCTAAAACAAACACCAGTCATATGTCTGGGTACATTTCTTGCATAACAAGTGTAGTTTTGAATAAAAATATATACTGTCTATTCTTGTTGCTTCCATGCTAGTCTGAGGTCTTATCTCAAAAGTAGATCTCTTGGTCCCCCTCTCTGCTCTTCCACTTTCCGCTCACTTCTCCTTACCCCTCCCCTGCCCTTCTTCCTTTTCCCCTCTCCCACGGCTCCATTTCCAGTCACAGACTTGACTATTTACAGTATTGCTAGAAACAGTGCAAACACCAGGGGAATGACTGGGACCCAGAAGGGACCTAGTCCTTACTGGAGTACACTGAACTGATACTTTAATAACTAGAACATGCTGCAAAAGAGAAAATTCATCAGTCAATGGGAGACCTTGGTTCAGAACAGACAGGGTGAATAGGACATGGCCAGATGAAGAATCGAGAATAGGGGAGTAGGGTGGGGAGAATACTTTAAGCAAAGAGCACTTGGAAAGGCTGAGATAAAGAAAAGGGCTTGATTTCTAAGCAACATTATCATACTATTAAAGACTCTCACACATAAGTTTCAAGAATATAAATCAAGTTTTTAAAGCTTGTGGTGTAATCAAGCCTGAATACTAATCCCAGTTTTGTGATTTATTATCTTTCTGACTTTAGGCTAATGACTCAATAACTGTAAACCTTGATTTTCTAATGCAAAGATCAGACAGTTCATTCCTGTATTTGTACCTAAGGTTACTGTATTTAAATGAGGCAGTATGTGTAAAGCTCTTAGAATAGTTCCTGGCACACAATAAATACATACTCAGTGAATGGTAGATATTATTTAAATAGAATAGACCAAATTTGCTGATCTCTGCAATTCTTAGGCTTTTGATTCTTTCTCCAGTCAGTCCTGAATATCACAAGTCCACAACTCTTTGATAAAATTCTAAAATCTCAGAGTTTTGAAAACAGACTTTTATAATTTGACCATAAACCTTGACCTACTCAAGGCTATAAATAGTCTTTATTTCTCCTGTTGTGTGGAACATTCATGTTTCACTACTCTTCTTGAATACCTTTGAGTCAGTAGGCTGCCCTAGATCTTCCTGTGTTCGAAGTCATTCTATATAATTTTTTGGAAAAATAATTTCACAGTTAAATTATGATTAAGGTTATATGAGGCCTAATTTCTTGCAGGACAGGTATGCTATGACAAAACATAACTCCATGTTCCCTCTGGTCACAGCTGATGCCTCGATGGCTCCGTGAAGCTGGGACTCTTGAGGGCAAGATTACATCAGCTGGACATGTTGGTTCTTTGAGAACGGAGTAGTAATACACCTCACCTGGGGAGGGACAAATTCCCCATCAGTTTAATTTATTGCACCTGCTGTTGGAAGAACACTTTTTTTCTTTTTTTCACTTTTCTCACAGTCCTAATCAGCATAAGCTCTTCACGGACCTAAGATCCTCATCAACGTAAGATCCTCACTACAGGATTGCTGCCACCCTTCAAGTTTTCTATCTGATGCTTCCTCTGATTATAAGGTCCTCATCAATTTAGGATTATTGCCATCCTTTAAGTCATCAATACTCTCTGTGAACCCAAAAAATAGTAGCAAGCTTGGAGTGGCTTTGTCTTTGCTGCTCAGAGCAATACTGATTAGGCCCAAGACCCAGCTTTTCTCTTAAGTCTTGTTTCCTGTCTTTATTCTCTAATTAGCCTTGTGTTTTCCTGACTCACAGGAAATGAGGGCCCCTTGGAGGGCTCCTGGTAAGGGCCTCTTTCTGGTTCCCTCTACTGCTGGATACAGTTTAGAATATATGGTGTGAATACCATGGTCCTTTTTTTTTTTTTTTTTGAGACAGGGTCTCCCTTTGTAATTCAGGCTGGCCCTGAGCTCAGCCTCAAACTCACATCACAGCAATCCTCCTGCCTCTGCCTCCCAAGAGCTGGGACTACAGGTGTGAGCCTTCATGCCTGGCATTGTATGTGTTTCTGATGGCTGGTGGGCGTGAGTCTCCACACCCGGCATTGTTGCATGTGGTTAGCGGGGATCAAACCCAGGCCCTTGCACTTGCAAGGCAGGCGCCAGAACCACTGAGCTAAATCCCTGGCCCACTATGGTCTTCTTGATAGTTTTTATTAGCTCATGTTTGCAGTGCACGATTATACTCATTATGCATGGTGGTTACATGTGCATAAAACAGCTTAATTCTTTTTGCTTCCCCTGTACCTATTATCCTTTCTCTTCCTCCATCTTTTGGTCTCCTACCCATTTGTAAAAGATCTACTTCCATGTTCCTGTTATCCATCTTCCTAAAAAATGACACATACTGAATTCCAAAATATACCAGGCATCAAGAGTTTCAGGAAAAAAAGACCATGGACTAGCATTAGTCAGTTTCATCAAAATAAAATGTTAATGTTATTCCTTTTGTCTGATTTCTCTGGGCTTTCTTTCTGTCTGGCTATTTTGGCCCCTAAATTAAGGCACAATTTTTATACAGTTTCTCAGTGCAGGTACATTTATGCGTTTCTTCTTTGAATTCTTATTGGACTTTATTGAATTCAATTATGTTATGTGAGCAGGTATTGTTCTACAGTGTCAGAGATCAGAATGGGAAGGAGACCATGACAGTGTCTGCTGTGAGGGAACTCGTTTTCTGAAACTAGAACACAAACAAGTGCAGAGTGAACAAGGTCATTTTAGACAGTGCTTTATGCTTTGACGATAACAAGATAGGACTCTATCATGGGGCCAGGGGAGGAGGAGAGACACCGAACCTCATAGTTTAGCATTTAATTATCTTTTCTTCTGTGGTTAGTTTTCACTCCCTGGTTAGATTGTAAATGCTGCAGGATATAATCATATATCTTACATTTCTGTGTGCCAAGAAGTGCTGGCTCTATAATGGGTACTTGGTTAATGTTTGTTTAATTCAGTTGTTTTCTTTAAAGAAACAAAGATTAATTTTTAAAATATTGAGCCCCACTTGGCTAACTGATTTATCTAAATATGTCTCTTTAAGTACAACTACTATATGGGTTTTCTTGAAACATCGCTTTTGTGTAAAACTAGTGGTTTTCATTCTAGTTGTTTTTATTTACAAGCTAAAAAAAAATTTCTTGTCCATTTTTCCCTTTCAAAAATGATTTAGTACAAAGCAAACAAACATTATTTCTTAACTGTAAGAGAAGCTCCTAGTCTTAAAAAGCTGAGTTATTCTTGAAATTGTTTTTGTCTAACTCAGGTACTAAGATACTTCCTCCAGTTCACTAGTGTGAGATTTTAAAGACCTGAGCAGCAAACATACATTTCCCGGTCATTCCTGGATGTGATCATGGTTGTTAAACAGAAGAGACTTTGGATTCTCATGCAATAGTTGAAATTTATGGTAAGACATTATATGTAAGATTGGGCATATTGGAGGAGAAAAACAGCACAGCTTCTCCAAGACACAGTGCCCAGAATCTGGGAATCAACAGCCCAGAGAGCAAATCAAAAAAAAAAAAAAGAGTGTAGAAGGCACACAAGAACCATGAGGGACCTGGCAACTGGCAGAGGAGAAGAAAATAGGATCCATTGTTACAAAATAAACATATTCCTGCCCCAGAACGGAGAACACGAGATTTGGGGGTCAGCTGTGAACCTGCTGGGTGGGGAGGTGGCTGAAATACCTTGGCTGCTGAGTGAGAAACATACCAGACCTGGTTCTTGAGGGTCTCCTACAGACAGAGGTAGTGGTGAGACCACGGGACAGTATTCCCTGAGGGTGCCCTCGGGGACAATACTTGGTGAGTGAGATGGAACAGCTTGTGCAGGTCTGCAGCTGCAAGCTGGGGTTGCCTTTGCATTTCCAGAGGCCCGGGCTTGTTTCTAGGGTCACTCCACTGCCTTGACAGAAACGAAGGACTGTCTGCTCACAGTAGACTGATGTGAGTTGGTCAGCAGATGAAGGGAATTTATGATGAAAAGTAGGGACCCAGACCAGCCAAATTCTGCTCCCAGGGCTGCTAAGACCAGCTCTGACTGTGGTGGCCTGGAGGCCTTCCCTCTGCCCTGCCACTGGAGATGCAGGCAAGTAAGGGACCTTGCCTGTGGCGGGAAGGGGGCACATCTCACCTGCATGGCAGCCATGGATACAAGCAAATGACCCTGGCCAGTGACTGGACACCCCTCCCCCCAGCCAGAGCAAGAGCATAATCAGAGGTGTGGAACAAAGGAGCCTATGCACAGTCTAGCTCGGGACAGAGCTTGGAATAGCCTCGGCCTGGCTCCAGCACACAGTGCCAGAGGAGTGGAGAAAGTGGTGTTTAGACAGTCATGGTGGGCACATGTAGACCAGAGACATCTGGAAGGCTCCAGGCTTGGGAAGGGCCTCAGCTCTCACCCCTAGAAGCCCAAACAGCCCCATGACCAGCACTGATCTTACTGCAGACCGGGTAGGGTGGCATGATGCATTTAGAGGCTCTGTAGGATACTAACACAGAACTGTGGAAACCAGAGGAATTTTAATGTTATCTTACTTTTTCCTTATTTGCTTGATTCATTTTTCTTTTTTGGTCTGGTTGGATTTTGTGTTAATTTTTTTTCTTTTTTGTTTGTTTAGGTTTTATACATTTATTCTTATTCTATTCTAATCTTTCTTAGCTATCTCTCTTGATTTTCTGATATTTTCATGTAGGTGAACAGTGTCTCTTGTCTTTCTAGTTTGTTTCAGTATTCCTTTGCTTCCCCCTTCATGCTTTTTCTCCAGCCTTCTCCAGTTTCTCAAACCTTGGGTAGTCATCCTTTGCCCTCCAGCCTTGTTTCTACTGTACTCTTTACCTACCTTTCTGTTTTGCTCCCTATCCCTCTTAAACTTCTCTCCCATCAGTCTACTAAAGGGGAACTCATCGAGTACAAGTTCTTGGTTTATGTTGGATTTTACTATGCAACTGTAGAGCTTACTCTTATAGCTTAAGGTACTCAACTAGTAGGGAACACAGTTTGTCATTTGCTAGGCTGTGTTAGATGCTATTGATACTGCTATTTGTACTGCTTATCTAAGATATCAGACTGGTTGTAATCAGTTGTTCTCTCTTGTATAACAACACTGTGATTGTCTGGGGTCTCAGTTATCACCATCGTCCAGTACCATAGATTAGGTGCTGAACTATGTAGACAGCAACCTCTTATTTTCAATAGATTGGGAAAGTAGGATCCTGGGATAAACACAAAGACCAAGAACGACCTAAACCTAGAAGACATCTTTGAGGAATAGGCATCTCCTAGAGAAGCCTCGATATTAGTGATACAGCTATCTACCACACAAGATCTACAACAACTCAGAAAATTTAAAAAAAAAAAAGAAAAAGAAAATGACAAGACATAGAAGTAAAATGCAGTCCCAGATGTCCAGCCCACCCAGGACAAGTCTAAGGGACAATGAGTTGGAGGAAATTGGAAGTCACTTACTTCAACTATCTGAAATGATAGCAATTAATTGAATAGATATGAGGCTATAGAAAAAGGGTTAAAAAGGAAATGGCAGGGGCCAGGGATTTAGTTCAGTGGTTCCAGTGCCTGCCTTGCAAGTGCACGGTCCCTAGTTCGATCCTCGGTACCACATACCACAATGCTGGGCGTGGTGGCTCACACCTGTAATTTTAGCACTCGGGAGGCAGAGGCAGGAGGATTACTGTGAGTTCAAAGCCTGCCTGGGCTACATATTAAGCTCAGAGCCAGCCTGAACTACAAAGCGAGACCCTGTCTCAAAAAAAACAAAAACAAAAAACAAACAAAAAGAAATGGCAATGAAAATGAAGGACATGCTCAATGCATCTAGCATAGATGCAGATAAAAAAGAAATAGAAGAACATAGGAAAACGATGGCAACCATGTATACCCAGCACAAGGGAGGAAATGGAATCCATTAACAGATCCAAACAGCTATGCAGTGGAGGTGAACCTGGGTCCCTCGTGTTGGGGCAGCACCTGTGACTGGCTCACCCGGCTAGCTTTTCTCTGGGTTCCAGAGCTGCTACTTCCACTACTTGCAAATAAGGATGAACAATAGAAAGACATGGAGTCCAGTCACCATGCATGCAGCCAGGTGGCTTGTGTATCTTGCAGGCAGAAGGGCCCTGATCCTTAGGCTCATCTCCTTTTTATTCACCCAAACATGAACACAAACAATCGAGGTAACACAGGACTCATGTGGTTTCCAGTATACGCTGCTACATTCTCTGGTAAATAACTCAACCTCAGCTGTCTTATCTTTTCCCTAATATACAGGCTCCTCTTAGTGCAGCCTTTTTCCATTGTACTCGTAGAAGAGGCCAATTAAGTCTTAATTATTCTCTGGTCCTCAATAGTTCATGAGATTAAAAACTTCATTGAAAGTACATGCAGTGTTTTAGACCAGTGTTAGGACAGAATTTTAGATCTGGAAGACACAATTGCAGTTACCAATCATGAAAAGAAATATATCTTAAAATCAGCAAGAAACCGTGAAAAATCAATGTAACAATTGCATGATTCACTGAAAATCAATATAAGATTTATTGGAGTCAAGGAAAGACCAGGCAATTCAAATGCCATAAAAAAAACTTACTCATGTAATGGAAGAAAACTTCCTAAATATGAAAAAGGAATTTTACTTACAAATAAATCAGGCATACAGCCTTTCAAATACTCATGACCAAAACGAATCTACACTGAGAGAATGAGCAAGATCCCAGATACCCAGCATAAGAACAGAATATGAAAAGCTGGTAGGAAAAAAGACACGGTTACTATTATTACTACTATTTGAGACAGAGTCTCGCTTTGTAGTTCAGGCTGGCCCTGAGCTCACTAGGTGGCCCAGGCAAGCCTCAAACTCACAGCAATGCTCCTGCCTCTGCCTCCCTAGTGCTGGGATTACAGGCGTGAGCCACCACGCCCGGCATTGTGGTATATAGTTCTGATTGCTCGTGGGTGTGAGTCACCATGCTTGGCATTGCTGTATGTGTTTGGCGGGGGTCAAACCCTCCCCCTTGAGTTTGCAAGGCAGGCTCCGGAACCACTGAACTAAATCCCCAGCTCAAAAAGACACAACTATACTGTGGTTCTTCTACAGAATGGAGTATTACTCTACCATAAAAAATGATAAGTTTGAATCATTTATACTTAAATGGATGTACCTTGAGGACATCCTTATAAGTGAAATAAATAGGTCACAGATGTGTAAATATCGTATCTTTTCTCTGGTATGAGAAAACAAAGCTATAAATGAGTTCTAGAATGTATGTTATATATGGTGAAATAGAAAACACTCAAAGCGTAATGGAATAAAGGGGGGAAAATAATGAGATTATAACAAAAAGGATGGAAACAAAGTTTATGTATAT
>PVIR01003130.1:0-59182 GCA_004026965.1 Petromus typicus
TTTTAAAATTTCACCCCTGACAAATTTACTTTTTTTCCTTTCTGTTTTTTCCTTCCTTTATTTATTTTTTTTTAAGTTTTTTGAGACAACCTCTTGCTTTGTAGTTCAGGCTGAGCTTTAACTCACCGTGTGGTTCAGACTGGCCTCGAACTCACTGCAACCCTTCTGTCCCTATCTCCCAAGACAGTTGGAGTTACAGGCCTGAGCAACCATGCCTGGCTCTCTTTCTTTTACTTCATAATCCAGACTTACTATTTTCTAAGATACCACTAAGGCTAATTTTGTGGTAGATTATTAGTGAACTGAGTGAACTGTGCAGAAAATATCATAGTTATTTGCTTTTTTGTTTTTATTTGAAGGCATAAATTAGAGCACACACTAGGAAATATTGAAGACCTCAAGAGCTGCCAAGGCCTCAGCAAAACAAACACATAAGGGACTGTGTGAACAACACCTTGAGCCCTTGATTCTGTGTTCATTTAAACAGATGCTGCCAATAGTGCTCTTTTCTTTCCCTTTGTTTAATTTTCCAGCCGAGTGCTAGAGTCCATCTGGGGTCTTGAAATTCCTTTGTTATTTTACTTTCTTGTGTAGCTTGGCAAGATGTGTCCATTTTGTCTCCAGGAGCTACCTAAAGTCCCTGTTACAAATAGTACTCCTTCTCTGAGCCTAAATATTTCCCCTGACTGCACCTTTTACTAAATGACTTCCTGAGGTTCATCAGTATTTGATCTTTATGTGTTTTCAGTGCAACTATCACTCATCACAGTTCTTACAAGATGCCCAGAGGCTCTGCTTCATCCCAAGTGAATGAACCCTTGTCTTCCCTTGGCCTGTACAGTGGAATCGTCACTAAGCTCTCTAAATGCAACTGGTCCAATTCACTCGGTTAATGTCTTGTTAATAAATTCAATTTAGCTTCTCTTGTAGTGCCCATATCAAATATCTTTCAACCTAGACTTTGAATTACAACAAATATGTCCTTTGGTTTATCCAGTAGAAAGAATAATGAGGGTCCCCACAACGTTATCTTTTGCAAGCCTTCTGCTGGCATATCTGGTGACACTGTTGCTAAAAATATTCCTGCAATAGGATCCTACTTATTGCAGCAGATGAATTTATATACATATATATTGATTAACTTTTTTCATTTTTCCTATTGTGTGAAAATATTAATGAGTCCTATATTCTTCCTTTTCTATCACTGTTACTTGTTCATTATTCCTAATCTTGCTCTGTTCTTTTTTCCCCAGTTTTCCACATTCTCCTATTGCTATCAGTATTTTTACTATGTAACAATGTCTATTATGAATTATAGTTACTGCTATTTATGAAACATGCACAGTATACTTAGTATTCTCACTTGTGCAAATGCATTTCTGTGCATCTTTTAATACTCTTAATAAAAACATAATTTTAAAATGTAAAACTGAAACATTGCCTTTAAGTGAGTGGTTCTAGTCACATAAGTAATAATTAGTATGTATGATTATCATTAATCCCATGTACTTAAGACTTTCATTAAGTCATATGCTATATGTAAGAATACATGCATTCCTGATGAACTAGATATATAATGTATATGAGAATTAAATGCTTTGTATGCTTTCTATATTTTTTTAGTACACATATAATAGCAGCATAGTGAAGTACTAATTTCTCCAGTTTTGTAACTGTGAAAACAAATTTGGTGATAGTAAGGTTTTTTAGTTACACAGATAGTACATTGAAAAGAATTTCAAACAATACTTATTTCTGAATCTATTTGTATTATCTGAGTTTTCACTCATGTCCTCAACTACAGCCCAGTGCTGATGCTGATAATATTCCTAAGCTCTGGCAAAATAGTGGTTCAAACAGCAGTCAGCTGTTTGTGTAATTTAACTCCTGCTCCCACTGATTTTACTGTTTTCTTAGGTTTTTCCCATCTCTCCATTTCTCATGAACATATGTTCACTCGACCCTGGCCTCCACACATCTCTTCTCTTAGGCTCAGCTGACTTTATTTCCTCTCTGTTCCAGTGTTACTGAGTTGTCTTAGCCTGCTTTACTTACCCACATGAGCTCAGTCCATGGTTACTGCTTACACACCTGAGTGGTCTTGGTTCACTGTGACTGAAGCCCCAAAGGCCTGGTGAGCACTGAGGATTCACTCAGGACTCACGGGGAGGTAATGGCTAGGGCTGTTCTATAAGTAGGTCTCAGTTTCCATCCGGGTGTGGAACATTGGGGCTCAAATCTGCCGTGCCCTCCCACCCCTGGCTCTAGGTCTCCCACTTCCTCTCCACCGTGTGATACTGAGAGTTGCTTGGACTATTTTTCCCACATGAAAAACTTCTCTCTCAACAGTAACCTGTGATACATATGTCAGTCAGCAGAAACTCCATTCTCAATGCATACTTCAGCTGGCATGCATTTGTTTCTCCTCTTTGAAGAGTCTTTCATTCAGTACCAGTGTCCTTAGCTCCTCCTATGCCCATCTCTGGCTGTGTCCTCTGGCCATGCCTCAGGATCCTTAAATGGCTCCACTTACTGTTGCAAGGATCTATCCTAGGTTCTCTGTCCTTATTCTGCCAGGTTTCTGGGGTGATATCACTGGCCACATCACCTATCATCTGTGTCATGAAAATGAAATATCTATTTCTGATTTAGATCTCTCTCCTAAGATGAATACTCACACAGTTCAAAGATTGCTGACTTACCTGTATATTTCTTGAATACTTCATATTTCCCATATCTGGCAACACATGGAGAAAGTCATCCTTTCCAAACTAGACTCAGTACAAAGCCAATACTCAGACTTCCAAGGGGTTTTGTTCAAGATTCAAACACATTTGGTAGTCCATGGCCTTATGCACAGTTTCAACAGAGATTTTCTTATCAGAAAAAAAGTGAAGATATTTTTGTCCAGTTTCAGTATTTACTACTTTCCCACTCCCAGCAGTTTCCCATTTCCTGACTCTGGGCAGGAAGCACCACTCTGAAGAACCTTTTATTCAGGTTTTCTTACACAGTGAGATGACCCTGTCTTCTGCTGATACATCTGATTCTCAGCTAGTGAGCTGTCTCACAGTGAAAATGGAAAGAAGCAAGCTTGTGTTTTGTCTGGTTTTACATTTCTGCTTATCCTACTATATCATATGATTATAAGATTGACCAGTGTTCCATTTTGAATTTGCTGAGGGAATTTTAGAGTTGAAGAAATCCCACCCAGTTCATGTGTTTGCTTTGAAGTGACAAGGTCTAAGTGGTACTCTAAGCATCTTAGTGGCTGTTTTCTTAGAAGAGACTCTGGAGGCCTCCTGCCTGCTTTTGATTTCCTCTGGGTTGGGAGGCAGTGGATATCAGATGGTATATTGTGACTATGTGTCTTCACAAAGTCCAACAGCAAAATTCCAAGTCGTGACTCACTTGAGAGACCACAGTATAGTAATTCAGTGTGAAATGTTCAACTATCAGTGTAGTCACACAGTCTGGAAAATAAGGCTGAGAGGAGCAAAATGTTGCAGATTGGAAAATATCCCAATGGGAACTGTTTTCCAAAAGTGAAACAGCAGTCACTATGAAAGTTTCTGTAGGGTTACATTTTTCACTAATAAGAGACTCAAGGATTTGAGGTTTTTGAGTGTTTGAAATGTTAAATTTAGTAGAGGTCAATACAGCATTTTACCTGCTCACAGATATGGCCATCAATCTATAAGACTCTCATATTCATTTCCAAGATGAGTCTAGCCTTAGGATGTCAATCATTTAAAATTGTTATTGATTGACATTTATCAGTGTATAGTGCTGAAGGAGACTATCTGGCTGTGGAGTACCAAGTTCCAAACAAAATTCTGCATGGAGGATTCTCCCTCAAATCATTCAGTGATCATCTTTAGGGTGAGGTCTCTCCTATACACACTGCTGTGCCACACAGCTGATGACCTCTGTGCTGTAACTTGTTTCTTGTGGACTTAGAGACATGATGGAGCAGAGTTCATGCAGAGGAGTTTGAAAAAACTATTCCTGAGAGCCAAAGTGAGAACAGTCGCTTCGCCAATAGCTCCCACCCAATTTCAACGGCGTCACAAGGCCTTTCCAACATCAGAGTGTCTGGTAAGCAGGTTTGTGTGTCTACTCTTGCCTTTAAAGAGATTATCTTAATACTCAAAATTCATTTAATAAATATACAGTGAGTATTGTTGTTATACTGCATCTTCTTATGTCACAAATAGGAAGTTAAGATTCAAAGTGGAGAAAACATACGAAATAGCACACTGTTTGTGATAATATAATCAGATAGAACTGTTGCTCCCCCAGTCTCTCCAAGAGTAATGATTGTCCTCACTCCATTTAATGGTTGAATAAATGCTTTTTTTCTTAAAGCAAAATTACTTTTGATTTTTCCAATGTTGGTGTATATAAGAATAATATGATAGAAGGATGAAAATATAGTCACAGACCTACAGCCATCAAAATTAAGTGAACTGAAATTCCTTGCTATGACATGGAAAAGTAGCAATACAGTCAGCTTGGATATAGAATAGACTGGCTTCAAACTTACAGTAACAACTGTTCTGAAACAGAATATGTATTTTAAAAATACACTGCAACAAAAGTCATTTTTGTATTACAAAAACAACTTATAGTAATAAGTCAGTCAGCTGCAAGCAGCTGATACTCTTGGGTTCTACTTATCTAGTAACTGCATAACTAATCATCCATCTATCTGCCTCTATTTATAATGCATTTATGAGATGAAACATAAAGTTTTGTTTTATTTTTAGTTTTTGGGTATAGGGCCTCATTTTTGTAGTTCAGACTGGCCTTAGACTCACTATGAAGCCTAGGCTAGCCTTAAACTTGCAGCAATTCTCCTCCCTTGCTTTCTGCATGTTGGAATTACAAGCATGTGCTACCACACCTGACTTCTTTTTGAGAATCATTAAAGATAACCATCCATATATTTAGCATTCCAAAATAATCTCAACAATTATAAATAACAAGAAAATTCTAAGAAATCTCTTTATAGATAATTCATGATAAATTATGGAATATAAGAATGCACACACAGAGAGAAACAGACAGAGAGATAACAGAGAAGGGAGAAGGAGAGACATAGAGTGAGGATGAGAATAAATTAACAACACAGAGATGAAAACAGAATAGCTCTTATAGAATCCAGAAAATAGGAAAAGGAGAAAACAGAATTATTTTGCATCTGACAAATCCTAGTGTTTGGACAGAAGTGTGTTCAAAGTCCACACTTTCTACTCTAGTAATATTAGGTCTGTTTTCCTGCCAGAGCCAAATAAATACATTTCTTATTGAATAGGGAGAGGAGTAGGCCCACTATCAATACTAGCTCTAAGACATTAATATTGCATTTCTTCTTTTTTCTCCAAAATTCTCTCTTCTTTCACCTTCCTTATTTGCCTGTGTAATTTTCCTTCTCTATATTTTCATAATTTTAGATTTTGAATTAATGTCTGCTGTCTCTCTTTGCTTTCTTATTTTTTTTCAAATAATTTACTGGCATTTTTCTTCCATATAACATCAGTCAGAGGTGACCTTCGGTTTTCAAGTCAATGTGCAAGGATGATTTGTATCAACCCAAGGAGCATAATCTCAGGTCACACACACTTTGCCATGTGTTTTGCTTCTTGTACTTGTTCTAGGAACTTAATCTGTTCCTGCATGAATAATTACATCTTTTTCATGTTACAAAGTACTTTAAGTATTGTTCCTAGCCTGATTCTTAAACACAGCCCTATAAGTGAAATTTTTATCTTTCTTATAGATGGAAATATTGTGGCTTAGTCAAAATACATGATTGAAGTCACACATTAGTTGAATTAAAGCTGAAACCTAAATTATTTAATGATCCCATGTACATTTTAATCTATCACTGAAAGTCTTTGTATTGGACCTTATTTATTTTCATGATGTTGATTTTCCAGGAGATCATTACCGTATAAAGCCAGTGATGATCCCAAGAGAGCATTGTAAGATTATGTGGATGCACCAAAAATGAAGAGACATAACCAGAGTTGGTATTATTACTAGGGTTCTCCCTCTCCTGAGTGACAAAGGCGACAAGCTGATTATTATGATGATACTTCATTCCATTAAGAAGTGAGACAATGAAATGATGATACTTAGCACTTATATAGCACTATTCATCTTCTGAGCTCTTTACAAACAGTAATTAATTAGAGGAGGGCAACAGAGAGTTCATCTGATTGGATGATACACATGTATTAAACCAACTCCTTCAGAATTAAGGTCCAGGGAAAGTGGCTACTTGAGATCCAGACTAAAATGTGCATAAGTGTTTGTGTGTAGAGAGCAGATACTAAGGGGGAAAAGCATATTAACCAGCCTTTGATAAGAGCTGGAGTCCATTTGAATTATGAGATAACTTAAAATGGGGTAGAAAAGGAAAATTAGTCAAGTGAGGGGAAAGACAGTTGAAAAATAAAGTATACAATGAATTCCACTCTAAATAGAATCAGTCTTTGAGATTACAAAAATGATTTGATTTCATAGAAGAAAAATATGCTGCTCATCTGTCATTGTGGCCTGAAGTGTCTGCCTTAAATCCTCTTGCTTATCAAAGTATTTCTTTGGCACCAAACAGCTATTGATTATCTTCTTAGTGAAGAGCATCTTTTCTAGGGGCATCTGTATTATTTGGCTTGCTATTGCTGGGGTACAATACTTTCTGTGTACAACTTAACAGAAAATGATTTATTTTAATTCACACTTTAAAGGTTTCAGTCTATGGTAGACTGGCCACATCCCTTGGGCCAGGCAAAAATATGGTGAGGAGGCGTTAGGGAGAGAGAAAGAGATAGAGACACAGAGAGTCAAAAAGATGAAGATGCCAGAAAGCCGATATAGTCCCTAAGATCACACAACCACAGCCCACTCCCTTTGAGTAGGCCCCACTTTCTTAATATTTGTCATTTCCAAATAATGCCATCCTTTTATAAAACCTTCAATACATTAGTCCACTGGGAAAGTTAGAGCCCCACTATCCAATCACTTCTAAAGGTCTACCTTTAAACACATGGGCTTTTGAGAAGGATTCCTGTATCCAAAGCACAACAACCGTAATTTTCCCTAACTTTTACATTCTTAGCAAATTTATAGAAATTGATAAAGTGGTGGGATTAAGACATTAAGCTGAGTGGTTTCTTGTATGCCTTTCAAGCACAAGGTCTCTGGTCCGATCCCTGGTAATCATATACAGAAAAGTCAGGTGTGGTAACTCACACCCACCAGCAATCAATACCAGGTACCACAGTGCTTGATGTGGAGGTTTACACTTGTAATCCCAGCACTTGGAAGGCAGAAGCAAGAGGACTGCTGAGTTCAAGGCAGAGTACAAAGTGAGAACTTGTCTCAAAAGAAAGAAAGAGAGAGAAAAAGCCATGGAATTAAAAGAGAGATGTAGCTCAGTGGTTCTGTATCCTGCCTGAAAAGCGTGAAGTCCTGAGTTTGATGCCTGATATCACACATACACACACACACACACACACACACACACACACACACACACACACACACACAAAGACATAGGAGGTTTTTTTAAGTAAGATAAAAGTAAAATAAGAAAAACTTTACATTCAACAATGTAACAACCTTTATTAGATTGAAAAATAGAATATTAAAATGATTTTTATTTTTATACTAATTACAAATATTGCATAAGTTTAAGTTTATTCTTTATAATTAACAGATTAACTTACATATATATATATATTTTTTTCTGGTTTGATTTTGAGACAGGGCCTCATTTTGTTGTTGAGGCTGGCATCAAACTTCTGGCAGTGCTCTGGTAGCAGCCTCACAAATGCTAGGATTGCAGACATGCAACACCATGCCTAGTACACTGCTAGGATTTTGGTTTCTATTTATATTTCATTTCACAGACCATGACAAACATGTGGCCAGGTGACCTGTAAATGAAGTGGACTTTTACTTTTCTTTCTTTGCTTCTTCCTTTCTTCCTTTTCCTCCTCTTCCCTCTCCTCCTCTTTTTCCTCCTCCTCCACCTCCTCGTCTTTCTTCTTCTTCTTCTTCATGAAGAGGAATTCTCTTGAGCCTCTTACAAAATATATAATAAAGTTAATGCATATAGGTAATGATACTTCCAACTGATATTTTTATGATAACCTTTCAAAAAGCAAGGGTGGGGATAAAGATGGGTCACAGGTTGGACATTGTCAAAAACATCAAGCTTTGATTTCAAGATTTGCCGATGTCCTTCTCTTTGTCTCACTGCTACCTTCCAGCCTGACATCTCTGAATTTGGAGAGGGGCATGATGGATGTAAGCACAATGTTTGAGATATTTAAAAGATACACAAGCAATAGACCCCAATAACCATAAAAGCATAGATGGTAGCAAGATGTTTTCAAATAACTAGGAATCAATGACTATGAATTTTGTAGTACTTTTTACTATGATTTAAAGTGACGTTTAATTTTAAGTTCATTTTTAAATGACTGAGTTGGTTTAGTTGTTTTAGAAAACTTCTAAAATGTAGAAGTTCACTCTTGTGAATAAATATGGATAAATTCATCACATGTTTAGGAGTGTAGAAAACCTTGGAGCATACTGAAGCAATTAATAAGCAGTACACATGAAGATAAAGGAGAAGCTGGGTGTACTGATACACACCAGAGGGTTACAAACCACAGCCAAGCCCAGGCAATGTGGGGACTTAGTGAAATCTTGTCTTATAGCTTTAAAAATTAATAAAAAATGTTAGTGGTACAGTTCAGTGTGAGGGCCGTGAGTGCAGTCCCTGGTACTACTAAAAGAAGAAAAAGAAGGAGGAGAAGAGGGAGAAGAGGAAGAAGAGGAAGATGAAAAGCAGGAGAAGAAGAAAAAGAAAGGGAAGGAAAAGACTAAGAATGGGAGAAACAGGGACAAGGAAAGGAAGAGAAAAAAAAAAGAAAAAGGGAGGGGAGAAGGGAAAGGAAAAAAGGGAGAAGACAAAAGAAGAAGGAAAACAAAAGGAAGGAGAAGGAAAAGGAGAAGGACAGGGAGAGGGGAAAGAAAAAAAGAAGTGAAAATGAGAAGAGGAAGAAAACAAAGAAAGGATGACAATTTCTGCAACAGTAAAGTATGGACAAAAACAGAGATCACAGTACCTAACGGCAGCTGTATAGAAAGCACCACCTGCCATGACCCATCATATATCCGTGAGAGTCAGTGCTATGAGGCACAAGAGAACTACTCTGTCACCCCCATAAGCCTTTGAGGTTTAAAGATAATGATAAAGATACATCACAGATTGCAAAGAGGGCTACCACCTATAACTTGTAATATAGAATTCAAATCTACATTTTTTTGACAAAAATAAATAAAAGAATACAAGGAAAGAGTAAGAAAGTGTGAACTCATGTTAGCACAATCTGAAAAGGAGAAGGTTTTCTTTTTTCTTGGGTGAGGTGGGCACCAAGCTAAGATCCCTTCATTTTCTAGCTTCAATGAGTTGGGGAGAGAAGGGAAAGAAAAGGAGAGAGAGATGGAGATGAAAAGAGACAGACAACAACAAAAGAGAGACAACCATAGAAGCAAAACTAGAAATTAAGAGAAAGAGAAAAAAAATAACCTTCTCTAGAAAACTGATGGTTCCAGGATGAATAGAGACAGTAGTTTGTAGAGAGAGAGAAGAAAACTAGTGATTCATATATAGTTTATATTGTGAAATAGAAAATATTTAAAAGGAAACAGGATGTAGGGGTAAATAACAAGGGAGAAAAGAATGTGATAGTAATTTAAAAAAAGAAAGCTTATGTATATAGGGTGGGGGAGTTCAGGGTGGATAGGGGAAGGAGAAAAAAATGAGAATCAAGACGTATCATATTCTGGTACAAACCCTAATGTTGAATGAGATGATAATATATATTCATAATGTACCAATAAAGACTTGAATTAAAAAAAAAAACTAATGATTCATGTCAGTGTTTGTGATCTCTTTAAGTTCTAGAAAATTCTGATGCTTCTGTAAAAGTTAGAAACATGCACAGCCTCATAGACAATTAAATACTTACATATTATTTTAGAAGTCCAGATAATACTGAAAATTTTATTAAAACTTCTACTGATGTGCTATCTAACAATAAATATTATAGCTTAGAGAATCTACAGAGAAAAATGTTAGGGGTATTTGTTTGGACAGCTTGCTTGGATTTAAGACTTACCTACTGAGATTTACTTACTTGGACTTGAGGATATCTGCTCCCCTTACCCCCTGCAGGATCAACTACTGGGATTATTACAAATATCTGCCCCACCCTGTAAAATCTCAAACCACAAGGATTACTGCACGAAGATTATTGGCCTTGATTTACTGGAACTAACTGGGATTAAGGATGTCTGCCCTGTTTTATATAATCTTCAACTACAGGGATTATCACGGAACCACCCTTTTTTATGCATGCTAGGATTATTGGTTGAAGTCTTGGTATCAAATAAAGATGCAAGAGAGCTCCATTTAGGGGTTCTTCTGCTCCCAGTTCTACTACTACAGTATCTGGCCTTTGGCTACAGTTACTCAGAGTAGCAAGAATCCAGCCTGGGCTCAGGCTTTTTACTCAAGGTTCTGACTTTGTTGGTTATTAATCCTTTAACTGTAGGACTATCTGGGGACTGAAGATCACCAGGAGGGCTCTGGCTTAGTTCTCTTCCCAGGACAATGACAGATACTCTATAGAGACAGACCACTGGACAAAATTGAGCAGAAATGATGATTAATTAGCAAGTGCCTAGGAAGAAGGCTGCTTTCTATAGGTCTGGAAAAGCATCAGAGAAGAACAAGGTGAAAGAAAAGGAAAACTCATAGCAATAATAGTAACTGTATTATTTCTGACACAAGGGGATTTGTTCTGAGAAAAGTGCCAGGCATATTTACAAAGAGAGCTAGGGATAAGACAGTCTCAACTTTAAATATCATCATAATGTGAGACTGTGCATGTGGGCTTGCAAGGGTTAAGCTGAAGGGCTTTCTGCTGGAATTTTCTGACATCTCTGAGTTGGCCATCTCTGCTCCCCTCCTGAATTAATACAGGGTTTGCGGTGACCTGGAAGGTCAACTCTTAAGATAATTAGTACCAAAGAGCTGCACTCTTGCCATCCTGCCATTTCAGCCTTCTCACAATCTAGCAATTTTTCATGATAAATTGAATCTAATAACATATTTTTGCAGCCAAGATACATGGTGGATCATTGTCTTGTCACTTTGATAAAATGTTTGGGGCTTTTTCTCTGGTCTAGACTTGACGATAGATCAGGTGAAATATCTACAGTTATGTCAAACCAACATAAATATAACAATTTCCTGAAACATGGACTTGGGAAAAAGTATTAATTCTTTAGGTAAAATAATCCAGGGATATTTCTTGAACTTCATGCCTTAAAATTCATTGTGTTGGTTTGTTTCATTTTTTAAGGTTTGTTTAAGGATGATCATTTGGAGTATACTTCTTTCAAAATGCAGTAAAAGTTAGTCCTCTAAATATGAGCAAATGAAACTTGAAGAGATGTACAAACGAGGCAACACCATCCACCCATGGTAAAGACACCTATTCATGACTGTTAATAGGACTCTGCTGCTCTCTGCTAGTTGATTCTCTATGCTCCAAGAAGTCAGGCTTGTTTTTCTCCAAAGAAGGATTTGTATAGTGAAATTTATTGGAGCTTAGAGTATCCAATTCAACAAACTGGATAGTTCTTAATTCTGTCAGTTAACTCACTTTGTGATCAGAAAAGTAGGTATAGAACCTTGCTCTCCTCCCAGCTCCTCCGTTGGCACATGTAAAATGCAGTCTCACAAGAGCAAGAATATGAACTGAGCATACTAAAGGAAATAGACTTAGCACAGAACCCAGCACACAGTGTGTTCTCATAAAGTTACATGTGATTAATAAAATACCTTACGTCTCTACAATCAGATACTCATTCTACAATGAGTACTAACCTTGTATGTTCAATGCATATGAGTAGAAATTTTACTTTTTCCACTGGGAATAAATATTATAAAATTTTTATAAAGATTAAAATATATTCAAAGTGTGATTTAACAAATTATTACAAAACAATCTTCATTCTCATCTACAGTCACTTTTTCAGTGACTCCAGAATTATCTCAGTAAGTTTAGTCTTAATCACAATTCCCCTGTCTGATTCACTAGGAACCATTGTTCTGGTAGACATAATACTATTTTCCAAGTGTATTTTAGTACTTATATATTGAATGTGCTTTATACATAACACAGTTCATTCTGCCCATGTATTTAGTTGTTTAAATTTTATTTTAATATACAGATTCCAAATATTTCCTTTCTATATGTTGAACTTGCCAAAGAACCTGGACCATGGGAGTTTTCCCTAGTCTGGTGTTGCTGATTGTACATGCTGGAGTTCAACAAGTCCTCTACAGTTATTGCAAACTGGAGTCTTATATATTAGGTATATCTATATACCTAATAAGATTAAATCCCCTTGGTAAGACTATAGGCAGAGCTTGGACAATCATAAAGTGTATAATGGCTGGTTGTCTTTTTTATGATCTTGATAATCATTAGTGACAATATTCATTTCTTAAATGGGAGTTGCAAAACAGAAGTATTCTAATTTTGTCATTTCCCTTTGTTTGCAATTTGTAATACATTTTAAAAGGAAATATTCTCTTACATATTAATCAAATTTTCAGTAAGCTCATATTAGAAAGGGTGGATAAATTCTTTTATTTGGATTGTGTGTTGACGTCTTATTTTTTTGAGGTAATGAATAGGTTCCATAATATTCTTTCAAGGTGATAAATGTTTAAAGTATCATTAAGAGATCATGTATTTAAATATATTTGATAAATTTTATTCCACTGTGAATAGCATAATTATTAAAGTATATATCCTATTCCATATTTGGACAATGTTGATTTTCTGATTACAAAATTATCTTCTTAGGTGATAACTGGGTCTTTTTAACCTAAACCTAGTAGCTTTTGATACCTTCCTTGCTACTGAATATTACAACAATGAAAGGCTTCTGTATATTGTGTACTGGTGGAGCATTCAGTAAGACCATAGACTGAATATGAAAGAAACACCATACTAAAAATCCATTGACATAAGATTTTATGAATCAATCATCTTGATATTTTCAGTAACAAGTTGAGAAAAAATAGCTAGCATTTAAGCTTTAAAATTACATTTATGTCTCCTGTCGTCCCCTTGTCCTCACCAAGAATCTTGCTTTTCACTGATAGAAGTAATACAGAATTAAATTGCATTGTAATTATTTATTTGTTTTATGACATTGAAACAGCCAGTTAATAAAACAATATTCATGCTTTCACTAATAATATTGCAAAATCATTGACATTAGTTTTGCATATGTACTTTTCATTGCTTTCTCTTCTATTCTCCTGATGATTATATTTCATCCCTTTGCCAAGACATAGGGTCAATAGAATTTTACTCTCCTCCTTCTTTAAAGTCTTAGCTCTATAAGTTGCTATACATTTTGTGAATGACCCAATCATCTGTCCATGTGTCCTGTAGTTATTTTGATCACCGAAAGCTATTTCTTTCATTAATTTCTTGGATACTCAGTGGCAAACTATGCCACATGTTCTTGAGTGGTGATAGCATCTATTCCCTGGGAAGTGAGTCAGTTTTGTTGGGTATAGTATCCTTAGCTTGCATTTTCTCTGTTCAGAATTTAACTATCCCACTTCTTCCAAAGTCTCCTGAGTGTGTTTGCATGCACGTGTGCACATGTGTGTGTATGTAGATTCTTTGAGTTTTTGTTCATAGATAATCATGCCATCTCTGAAGAACACTTTTATGTCTTTCTTTCCAATTGTATACTTTTCATTTCACTTTTTCTTCCCTGTTGAATTTTGTAGGATATTCCATAGAAATGGTGACAATCAATATCCTCACATGATGCATAATTTCATGGGAAAGTATTGACATTATATGAACAATTCTGATGTTAGTTTTTGACTATGATGAGTATTGTTTGTCACATTTGTAGAACTTTTTATTCTGTTGGCTGGAAGTTTTCAATCATTCTTCGATGTTGATTGTTATAAGATATTGTAGTTAATAATGTAATCTTTGTTGTAATTCTTTTGGTGATTTTCAGTACTGATTTTAATTTTCTTTATTTTTAAATATATTGAGTATTTTAAAGTACTTTTAAAGTCTAAACTCATATGGAGCTAAAGATAAAGAGATTTCCTGTGTAAATTCTACTACCAAAAAAGTACAGTGACCTCTGCCATCAATATGCCCTTCTAGTGCGATACTTCTGATACAGTTTACAAACTACTACAGCACCTACTCTATTTCAAATCCATGTTCAGTCTCACTTTCCTGAGCTTAGGTTAAGTTTTTGATGTGCATTTTCATATATTATTATAAGCTATATGTGCAATTTATAAATATTTTGTTGAGAAGTTTTATATCTGTATTTTTAAGGGACATTGATCTATAATCTTCATCCATTCAAATTTCTGTTTCAACTTGGTATTAATAGTATTAGTCATATTTTGTATGACTTCAAATATTTTAAATGTGTTATAGCTTGTTTTTTGCCCCCAAATATTTTTATCTTTGTGAATGTTTGATATACCCTTAATATAGCTATATTTTATTTTCTTTATAGGAATGAATAGTATTAATAAAACTATTTGTTCTTTGTAATGTTGAATCTGCCATAATTTTATGATTTCTCTTTTCATTTTTCTATTACTATTAAGTAGGAAATGGTAAAGTCTCTATAGTTCCAAAGTAATCCATTTCTCCTTCCAATTCTATATCCTTTTACTTTGCACATTGAATCTTTACTGTCAAGATCATCAGATTTTAGGCTTGTTATGTTTGCTTGATAAGTTCATTCCTATGCAGTATACAGACTCATGTTTATCACTAAAAACTTTCCTTGTTCTGCAAGTCATATTGTTGGACATCCATTTGTTACTTCTATTTTTATCATTTTTATCCTGCAAGAATTCTGATACCTTAAGTATTAGATTTTCATATTATTTTTTCAAGGCTGTTGAACATATAAGTTAATTGTTCTCAGTGTTTTCTTTTTTCTTTTGTGGAAAATGGATTTCTATGGCTCTATCCTGTAATTTGGGTACTGTTTAATCTACAGTCTCCATAGTGCTATACATCCATTTACTTTTTCTTTATAAACTGATACTATTGTCAATTTTAGTAATGACATTTATTTACATTTACATCCTTTGTTTCTTTGCAGATAAGTTCTGTCTTTGTATTCATTTCAAAATGTCAGTCCTTAGTTCTAGAATATGAGTATAAAAACTGACTTTTTTTACTGCAACAACTATTCATACAGAGGTTGGCATGGAATGATTGGCTATCCCCTTAAAAGTTGATATTTTTGTGCCATAGATTTTTTAGATAGAGAGAAGAGATTCCTTCTCAGAAGTTTGCATACTCATCTCGAATTATTACTATGGCCAATTTCTTAGCAAGGTCCAATATCATTGCTATAAAATATACTGTTGCCCAGCGTGGTGGCTTATGCCTGTAATCCTAGCACTCAGAAGGCAGAAGTGGGAGGATCACTATAAGTTCAAGGCCAGCGTAGATTACATAGTGAATTCATGGCCAACCTGCGCTACAAAGTGAAAACCTGTCTCAGACAGACAAGCAAACAATAAAAACAAACAAACAAAAAATATATGTAGATGGGAACTCAGACACATAAAATCAAAACTTAATAAAAAATGGTACTTTTCTCTCTTGCACTAAGTACATAGATGTACTTCTCATGATCTTCAAACTAGAAGGGTAGATCTTCTTGAGGTTCCTTTTATCAGCACCTGATGTTCACTTACAAGTTTAAAGGTTCCTATGAAATTAGACCAGATCATTCTACAACCAAAATATATATATAAAAAAATTAAAACAGACAACTTAGTGCCGATCCTCTGGGACTCTGAGCTTCATTAATCTTAAGGCACATGGTACTCTTCACTTTTGAAGCCTGCACGGGGGTTCCATTTATCTTACTGAGGTGTCATAGCTGCAGTCTGTGGAAGAGTCAGAGTTTTTTCTGCTTATTCCTCAAGTGAGCACTTCTCTCTCATATCTGTTGTGTGTGTTTTTATGTGTGAACAAAACGTGTGGCAGATGGCTTTGGTTTTGACTCTCTTTACTAATGCTTTAATGTGAAATTTAATAAAAGATTTTAGCATAATCTAGGGGTGGTTTAAGAAAGCTTAGTCAACTTTGAAAGATCCTTCATTTTTATACCTGCATATGACAGTAAAAAACACACAGACCTGTCACAGCAAGTCCTGCACAGCAGCCATATCATGCTGAATGAGCGCCAGATGCACACACTTTTTCTCAGAACACTTGGGGAGATCCAAACCAAACATGTATTAAAAGAAGAAAACTCAGAAAATTGTAAAATCTTTGGTGTTTGTGTCTGAGTGTGGTAAGTGACCAGCAGACAGGAATTAGGTTACCGTAGAACCAAGAACACAACTGGATTTTGGATTAATTAGTGTGTGGAGGCTGGGTTAGTCAGGCAGTCAAAATAATGGAGTGAAGAAAGACATACCGAGTGAAAGTGAATAAGAAAGTAATGAAATTTATAAAAACTGTTTAGTGGAACATATATTCATACAGATATATGTGAATATAGGGCTTTCATGCACTCTGCTTCCACTTTTGAATAAAGAAGTTTCCGTAGAGCTTTATAGTAACATCAATGTTTGATATTTACAGATGCTCCTCATATTAAAATGAGATTTTACCTTGATTAAATCCAATGCAAATTTTAAAAGTCACATTTCAAAGAGCATCTGTAACTACCGTACAGATCGGAGCTGAGCCACACAGCACGATGCAGAGAGTGAGCTGTTCTGCCTCACAGCTGTGCGTGGGAGATTTATTTACCTCATCACACAAACTGCGGCAAAGGTCAAAGTTCAAAGCCCCGTTTCTCCCAAACATGAGTTCTCTGGCCCCATGTTAAAATCAGAATAATTTAGGTGGAATTATCTTAAATCAAGAACTGTATATTTCACTTGAATAAAAACGACAGTTCTCTGCATCCTATTATAAATATATACAACCCTTCAAATTAGAATCCGGAGCAATTCAGACCATTCTTCCTCTGACTCCTTTTCATTGTTTACTCTTCTCTCATTTTCTTTACCTATCCATGGTCCGACGATTTGGGCCAGACATTTTCTAGTTAGTCATGCTCACTTTAACCTGAAGCCTGTTAATTCTTAGTCATCTTAAAATGATTTCTGTTTAATTAATATTATTACCGATCGACAATAACAGGATTTTTGAACACCTAATTTGCAGAAAAAATACCTCAGCAGTGTATTTCATCGCAGTATGTCTAGAACTTGTTGATTACAGGTCTTTTCAGTCTCCTATTTTCCCTTGTATGTGCTTGTGATAGTTTGGAAATAGGTTGCAAGCATTCTCCAGACTTTCCACCGAGGAGCTCTTTGTTGCGGAGAGAAGTGAATCAGGGAAAGCGATGGACGGGAGTACAAGTTAAAGGAAGGTGGATGGACTCTAAGTAAAAACAGGAAGATTTAGGATACCTGTATGAAGACAAGTCAGCATTATATGGAGACGAATTAATACTTTGGGATTAAACTGTCTGTGAAGGATAGAAGCATGTCACACTAAAAATAGGCATAGAGTAATTCAGAAGCTAATCAGACTCTGTCACAGATAAAATTAATAAGTAAAAAAGTTTTAACAAGACATTAGCCATCTGAACAGCCTAGAAGACTTGGGGAGGGAGATGAGTATTACGGTGCAACATTAACATCCCTGTTATTAGGTTGGTGATGATTAACAGGACGTGGTCCCAGAGGGAGCAAGGTGAGCCTTCAGAGGACAGCACTATGTCAGGAGATGATGATCTCAAATTGGGTAATGAAGGTGAACTGTCTGTTAGGAGGGACACCGTGCCCAAGGACACATAAGTGGGGGCTGGAACAGCCTGACCAAGAGTAAGAGTTATACCCACAAAAAAAATTACAAAGGATATAAAGTCAAAGTGACATACAGATTTATGACAAACAGCCACACCTGTTAGTCCTTGCCTGACATGTAGTTCATATTTTGTGTATATCAGGTCAACACTCCTTTTGGGTCAAACTCATTCAGATTTTATGGTAAGGAGTGAATTAAATCTTTGAAGCAGAAAACCAAAGAACTTCATAATTGCTTCACCTAGGTAACTAAAGGGATATATTATTCCATTTATTATCAGGATAAATTGATTAAATGCCCCCTTGGATTTAGAGTCTGGTACTAGGTACCTTCAAAAATGAAAAGGAAAATTTGAAGCTAACTTTTGATAGGAAGTTAGAATATAGTGGAAGAGGCATCTCTAATAACATATTAAAAACACTGCCAGGTAAGGATATAACTGGTAATATCTATCTGGGAGTGTAAAAGTCTATTTTGTGATATAAATATATATTGATATTTAAAAATATTTCAAAATGAGATAAATAGGTTGGTGTGGAGAATTTTTCCCCAGATGAAGTTTGTAAAGTATCAAAAGAAAGAAATACATTTCTTGGGCAGGAAATGGTGGCAAATCTTTGTTTAAAAGGCAGAATAAAAACTGTAAGTTTAGAATAGCTGTGCTAGTTAATAAAATATGCCTGTATTTAAACTAACATTGCTTTGTAAAGTTCGAGATATATGTTAGAAATAAAATGACATGTTACTATACCAGAAAGATTTTTTCACAATAAATTGAGTTTACTGATATAGTTTATGAATGCATTATGATCATATTCCTCACTGAGAATTTGTACCTGAAAAGGAAAAAAAAACATGTATATAGGGGATGGAGATTGTAGGGAGGGCAGGGAAAAGGAAAAATTGAGAATCAAGATGTGTCATATACAGCTACAAATCCTCAGTGTTGAATATGATCGCAATATATGTATAAAATGTACCAATAAAGTCAGTTTTAAAAAGAGAATTTGGACCTGTACATGATACATCTTGATTCTTATTCTTCCCATTCCCCTACCCTTCCTTCTAATTTCCTATGTTCATAAACTTTAGTGTCAGAAAATTTTTTTAAGCAAAACTATAGAAACTTTTTTTTTTGATGTAATGGAAAAGGATTTTTGAAGCAACATAACATCCAACAGTAGAACATTTTCAAATCTGACACAACCAGATTCTTCTTCCATTTCTTTAATAATTAGTCTCAGCCATACACCAATTTGTTTGCTTAATTTTATTTATTTATTTATTTATTTTTTAGGTTTTTTGAGACAGGGTCTCACTCTGTGGTTCAGGCTGGCCCTGAGCTCAGCCTCCAACTCACATCACAGCAATTCTCCTGCCTCTGCCTCCCAAGTGCTGGGATTACAAGCGTGAGCCACCACGTCCGGCACTGTGGTATGTGGTACTGGTTGCTGCTGGGCGTGAGTCTCCATGCCCATTATGGTATGTGGTTACCAGGGAATCGAACCCAGGTTTTTGTGCTTGCAAGACAGGCACCGGAACTACTGAGCTAACTCCCCGGCCCATCAATACACCAATTTGTACACACATTTAGTCTCCTTTCTTGTTCTCAAGGTTTTTTCCAAGAATATATATTTCAAAAAATGAATCTTACTTATCAACTGGCTTTCAAAAGAAAGGATGTACTTTCTTGGAAACATCCAGAAAACTTTTTTTTCTGATGCTGTGCTTCATTTGGCTATTTTTGTAACAAAAACAAAGCAATTAGTATTGTACTATTTTGTTCTCAGAAAAGTTGGGGCCTTAAACCTGGTGCAGAATATAATCAACATGCTCCACAGCAGAAAAAAATCAAAATAGAAGAAGGAAGATTCCTAAACACTCTTGGGTGTCTAATAGGAAGCACAAAAAGAAGATAAAAATTACAAAGAAATCAACAGTTATAACAACATCACAGTCAGCTAAGAACACTCCATTGAGAAATGTCTTCTATTTACTTTTCACATTGTTAAGAGACATACCAATACACAGATTATTGGGACACAACACCATGTTCTAATGCATGTAAAAATCAGTGTTGTGATGCATTCAGGGTATTTAAGCATATTTTTCACTTCCTGCATAGTATCTTTGCAAGGAAATATTAAAAATCCTCTCTCCTGGCTATTTCAAAGTATGGTTAAATACACTGTTCAGGATTGAAATTCAGTTTTGCAGCAGGACTCTAGATCAGATTCCTTCTGACTATAACTCTGCACAGTTGACAAACTGACTTCCTTCCACCTAAATGTTCCAGTCTCTGGGAACCACTATTCTGATTTTTTACCTACACATGACTTTTTTTCTTAACATTTTAGACAAAATCATGCCATATTTGCCTTTCTATCCCTAGCTTGTTACACTTAACGTATAATGTTCCACTCATTTTTACAATTAGTATGAATCAAATAAAAGCTTAAATTTCTATTTTGCTTTTTTAGAGGCAGAGGGAAGACTGAGCCAGAAACTCTAAGGTCAATCCCTGTTGCAAATGTAGCAGTGGCACCATACCTGTGGCTTACTTCTCATTTCTCAGCCAAGGATATTTGTATAGCAGCTATATCACAAAGCAGTTAAGAAAGCACAAAAGATGAGGTCTGAGGGATCTACCCAGGCTGTGAAGCCCTATTCCTCCTGTCTCTCTGGGCTTCTTCCTGCACTGGGCCTGTACCATGTCCAGGTAGTCTTTCAGATACTCAAGTATAGCTTTACCTTTGTCCTTTGTCTTTTGCTTGTCTTTTTTCTATATTAATTTTAGTTTTCAAATTTACTCTGTCTTTATTCTATTATTCTAGGAAGAGCCTGGATTTTTCCTGGAAAATTTCAATGTGCTTGATATACATGAATGCTGTTGTGGCCCTGTAATGTCTTGTAGGCACAACATTTACAGCTGTTTACACGTGTTACTCTGTCAAAGCAGCAAAAGATGGTTCTGATGATAAAAGAAATACAATTACCAACAGCTCTCAACCTTGACTTGCATTTTGCAAATTTTGCTGTCATAAGATTTGCTGGAATGGGGCCATCAGTTATGATTCTAAAGGTTCTGATTTTTCTAAACCCTCATAGAAGGGAAAAAAAAACATTTTAATCTAAAATTTTGCAAATAAAAATTTCTCACTTAGATATTTTCAGAAAGAATCAGTGAATAAAGAAGCATGTACACAGTAGGTACAAACTTCTCTGTTTGAGGTTTGAGCATAATGACAGAATTTTACATTCCTGTTTCAGTTCTGTCTCCGGTTTATAGACACCAAAAATGAAATCTCAGATATTCTAAAATATATTCAAAAGAGAAGGTTTTCCATGTGGTAGGAAAGAAATTGGACAGTACAGTTTTCCCATAGTTCTTATATTTGGTTGTTTCAGCTTCCTTTGAAGACCAAGAAGGTATTTGCAAGAATTTTACTCATATTTCAGTGTTACTAATGGAATCTTTATGTCCCTCAAAATTCATATACTGACATCCTCATCATCAAAGGGATAACACTTGGCTTGAAGCTTTTAGGATATAGTTCCAATATAAGGTCAAAGCTCATAGAAGATTAGTGTTCCTATGAGAAGAGAGAGAAGTGAGGTTTCTCTCTATTGTATAAGAATATAGCAAGAAGGATGCTGACCAGAAGCTAACCAGTAGTCTCTTGTCTGATACTACATCTACCAGCACTTGGTCTCGAGGGACTAAATATTTGTCTTTTAAATCACATAGTGAATGGCAATTTTTAGCAGCTGAACAGACAGGTGTTTACCATACCAAATCCAGTTTTAAAGAATGAGGAATATTAAATTTCACCAACTATATGAGAAGACACAGGGAAAGGATATGACCATTTCAGCAGATACCACACAAATCCATCTATCTCTAGGAGAAAGAGAGTGCTGAATAGCTAGATGAAATAAAAAAGCACAGATTATTTGCAGCTATTGGGGCAGAGGCAGCCTGTCTGCATCAATGGCTTAATTGAATAGAATGAGATTATTGACAAACAACAGTAAGTAATTATTAAGGCTTATTTCAGGCATTAGAAGCAAATAAAGAACAACACCCAAGTAACAAATCTTTGTAAAAATAATGAATATGCTTGATGAAGAAAAATAATTTAATAAATTGAAATCAATAATTAGAGAGCTAATTGACTTTTAGTTTAGATGGAGAAAGGGTGAATTAAACTCTTCTCACATGATTTTGGTTTGCATTTTGTGGACAGAACATGCTTTAAAAATACAAATAAATAAAGTCTCCACATTCAAGCAAATTCTGATCAGAAAGTCTCTCTTCAAAGTATATTGTGGATATTACTAAATTATGGCTACTTTTACCATATTTTATACATCATCAAAATGAGATACATTTTTATGTCTTTGAAGTCTTTCACCAAATATAGAGTGCATCAACTCCATATAAAATGTCTATGTTAAAAATTCAATTATCCTCAAACATACCAGATTCTTAACCTTACTCTGGCTGAGGTTTGTAGATAAATATTCACCTAAATTACTGCTCAAAATAAATTCTAACATGATGAAAATTAACAATGAGATTAAATCACTCAGTTCACTGTCTATATATCTGAATTGATTTTTGAGAGATGTGATTTAGAACATTTGTTTATCAGCAGTATTAGTAAAATAACCTTTTTGCCCTGTAACCATATTCTGTTGCTAAAGAGGAACACAGACACTGCATTTATAACTATACTACAGACATATAAAGAGCTTGGAAGTCATCATTTTAATTTGTGTAATAAGAACAAGAGCTTAAAAAACAAAACAATGGACAACTTTTCAAGAGCTTACCAGGGGAATGAAGTTGTAGGAAAGATACCACATTAAGACATAAAGAGATAATACACATGAACAACCCAAAAGTTAATGTCAGTTGACTTGACCTGGAAGCAAAGATTCAATCTAGTAGGAATAGCTAACAGGTAACAGTAAGTAATTTCTGGGGACTGAGTTTATACTACTTGGACAGTGAAAAAGTCTTCAGTCCTCCAGATATAGAAGAGTTTTACATTTTTATGGGATTTATAGCTACTTGCTCCACCAGGTTACTGTGGTCATAGTCAAGTAAACTTGCCTAATGTTTTTGAAGGTTATCCATGGACACAGAATCAATAGACTGGGTGTATATATGCACATGTTCAGAGGCATTTATCCATATACACACTTGTCCATACACATATTTATACATATAGGACTTACTTATTCCCAAGGATTGAATCATGTCTTATTGAGATTGACACTTATTCATCTGTAGGGAGACTGATGAACTTGAGACCCAGGGGAGATAATGGGAGAGTTCCAGAAAAAAGGCCAGTAGGTAGGACCCAAAAGAGTCAATGATGTAGATAAAGTTTGAAGGCAGAATGCTGCAGAATTCACTCCTGTCCAGATGTACTATCTGTCATATAAAAGAGCCCCCTAAACAGGAAGTCTCATTAGTAACAAGTATACCTAGGGCCCAGATGTTAGTTTCTAATACTATATTGAAATAAAAGAAGCAGGAATACCTGGAGAAATGGCTCGATTCAAGGAATGGGGAAGAGCATGTGTAACAAAGGTCTGAAACACCTGGTAGTAATAAAAGTAAGTAAATCCTCCAAAACAGAGTAAAGCAAAGCAATAGAAATCAAAACTGCAGAGTGATCGGTATATGACCGTGGGATACAGGAGCAAACTGAAAGAGCTCACAAAAAATTCAAGCAATATTAAATAAAATACTAGAATGCAAGTCAAAAAAAGTAAATATCCATGAGTACAATGAAGATAGAAACAAATGAATAATTAAATACATCGTTAACTTGGAAGAAGAGATAAATCTCCATTTAAGAATAATTCCATATTGTATATGTAGCCACTTTGCCTTTAAAGATGTAGAACTTAGTTCCACTCTCAAGATTGTACTGTGAAGTTTTTACCTTCCAAATTGACACATGGTAACGAGGACAAAAGAGTACTTTGCAACGGTGAAACCTGACAAACATCACCTCAGCTATGTGCTAAATATTCACATTAAAATTAAATCATACCGATCACATATAGTCTTCCCATCAAATAGTGAAAATACACTCCTAATTTTGAAAATAGCTAGAGAAAAATATAAGTTACAGAGACCAATTTACTGCTCATAGACTGTTTTCTTCTAAAACATTTTTAATTCCAGTGCTAGGTAAGACCAAAACACAGGAAAACATTGTAGCATACAACTTTGATCCACTATTGAACTCTCAAAAATAACTGCAAATAAATATCTAAAGAATAATGAAGAGTGTTTGAAAAGTTTTTTCCTGATATGTGTCCTACAAACTATATAAATTTTCTAAATATCTTTTATTGTTGGAAAATTGTCAGTACATGCCAGAACATTTTCTTTTTTAAAATTCAAATCTTTATTGGTACATTATGAATACACATTGTCATCTCATTCAACATTAAGAGTTTGTACCAAAATACAAACACAACTTGATTCTCATTTTCCCCTTCCCCCATCTACCCTGCAGCTCCCCTTCCCTATATACATAAGCTTTGTTTCCCTTTTTATTACTATCACATTCTTTTTTCCCTCGTTATTTACTCCTACACCCTTTCCCTTTAGATATTTTCTATTTCACAATATCAGCTCATTTTATTTCTGCAGTGACATAGAATTTTCAGTATCACATAAAACAACAGAGAACAATAAGTTAAGAATGATTGAAAAAGATCTGATCCAACTATATACCAAATTGTGTCAGAATTACTCTAGATGGTATTTCTAAATACAGTGATACATCAATTTGCTGTGTTTTGTTTTAAGCTCAGAAAATAAAATTGAGTGTTAAAATGATATGCTTGAATTCCTGGAGGAAAAGACTTAGTACTGCTTAATCTTCACATACAGTGTACTTTGGCTTTAGTTCACATGAGAGCTCAAGAAGTGTTAGTGTTTTCTCACTTTCTTGCCTACAACTGTAGAACAGACAATGTTTGACTCTCCCCAGAGATACAAATATAACCAGTATGGTGGATGCATATGAAACACCCCATTTGGGGTTCTATGGTTAAAGACACAGAAAATGCCTATTAGGTATTCCATTTCCAGAAGTACACAGCCTTAAAGTTGTTTTGGGTTTCAGAAAAGGGAAGAGAAACACTTGGATACAATACAGGTATACTCTATAGCTCTCACCTAGAGAACTTCACAGAATTCAGTTGATAGCCACATTCTTCTTTCTCTGCTCTTATCACTTTTTGATCACTTTGTGATTTGGGTTTTTTAATGTTTATAACCAAGCTTATATTCACAATTTTTATTATTTTCTTAGTTCTCAACTTGTACAGTTTTACTTTCTTTACTAGAACATTTTTGTCGTATGTGATTTTTACCTTTGTGTAGAGTTGGATCATGTACACAACACATGTTAATCCCATTTCATTTCATTTCCTTCCTCTTCCTCCTGCTGCCATCTGTCTCTTGTTCCTCTTCTCATTTGAGAAAGACCATCTCCCTGCTTCTGATTATTTACCTTGTAATTTTCTCTCATAATCTGCATTTCTCATGTAAGAGAAATCATGCAATATTTAAGACTGTGTGTCTGATTTATTTCATTTAATGTTAAGATTGAACAGCATATTCTTTTGTTTATACAAGTTCTGGAAGGTCTACAGGAATATGTCAGTGTTGGTTTGCAGTTTATTAATTATAATTAAGAATATAGATTACTTATTAGGTCTCTAGTAAGAGAAAACACAAGGTAATCCTCTTACAATAGCAGATCTTGATGGAAGCTATAGAATACAAAAATGTCCTGCTCTTCACATTTTTTTCAATATTAGAGCTACATTGTAGTAGATGGCCAAAATACTGGAACAAATATATCTGGGCACTATTGGGAATATTTTTTTTTTCTACCTACTTGTACCAAGCATAAGGCCATTTCTTGGGTATTGCATCTTATCTATTGGCTCAAGTTTATCCCAGCATAACATTCTTAAAGTTTCCTTGTGACATAGATTGCTATTGTCATTGTCTAAATTATTTCAGACCACTATGATAAACTGAACACTGACTAGAAGCTCTTTTAACAAGTAAGAAAACTGCCATGTTTTCTTGGCAAGCCCCCAGCCTTTCCAACCACTGTCTTCCTTTAGACAATATTCTCATGTACTCACAGTTTCACTGGAGAGACCCAAGTCTCTACTCTGAATTATGAATTACTCTGAATTATGAATTACTCTGAATTACTCTGAAATATCTGCTGTCCCATCCCTTTCCCTCTGAAGATTAGAGGTTCATTATATAATGTAGCTTTGGGTGAACCAGCAAACATTCTTTGTCTTCTAAATATGGGGCCATTATCTGGTGGGAAGGTCATAGATATATCTCAAGCTTATGGGATTTGGAGAACATTAGCAAAAGAAGAAAAAAAACATATTTTATGTATTTATGGCTGTCTTTGAACCTAAAAAGGGTTTCATTTGTACACATCTAGGTAAATGGGTAATATATTTAAGAAATTCTCAATGAAAGCCAAAGAAGTACAACATTGAAAATAATATTAAAGAGCTATAATGCAAAATGTTGTAAATGTTAGTTGAATACAATTAGAGATTTGATAGGGGCTGAGGAACTAGGCAATTGAAAACATTTAAGAAAAAATCCTTTGCTTTAAAAACACTTGCAGTTTCTGGTGATCAAAAACTACTAAAAAACAGAAAAAAATAATAGGAAAAAATTTCCTCATAAGTTTAATAGCCACTCACTGATTGTAAATGTGAACAGGATATCCAATCAAGATGCAAAATTTAGAGAAATCCCCCTTTATTAAAGCTCCTGACCTCTTGCCTATTAGTGAACAGACTCCAAACACCACATATGTGCCAATGTTTGTGATTCTATTCTGTAAAATTACATTTTCATTTTCTGGAATGAAATTTTTTGTTTTAGTCCAACATGTTTATATCTTATATTCCCCTAATTCTGAATTTCTGGGCCAGAATAATGTCATCATGTAAGAAAAATGCAACAACAACAAGCAAAAAAACACATGAAAGACATCTTTAGATGTCTAACACATCATGTAGACATCTTTAGATGTCTAGCCTCAGATATTGTTGAGATACAGGTTTCTGGTTTTGAAATTATCCAGTGTGTCATGTTTGGTTTGGAAGCTCCATAAAACATACAAAATGTCTGCATCAGTGTCGCTGGATAAAAATGAAGATGTGCAGTCAAAAGTTAATTTTTAGATATTAGATAATGGTTTTCTTCTTTTTAGTCAAGATGTATCTCCTTGAGACACTTTTCACATAATATTTTTAAAGTTAAAAGTTATTATTTATCTCAAATTCAGCAGAATTATTCTGTATTATATTTGTTAAATCTAACAAATCAAACTTAAGAGGTTTGAAGAAATTTCACAGAGAAAGTACTAATTATTTTAACAAAATTTCAAAAGACTAAACATTATTTTGGTGGGAATGGAAGAACATCAGTGTCAGAGAAATCATTCTGGATAGAACACAAGGAACATTTTCATGAAATTCCCTATGTGGGCACTGCAGCAGCTATCAGATCCCAAGAACACTATAAGTATTCAGAAGTGATTATTCAATCAGATATAGTATTGCCATCCTATGACTTAATGGTTTCTAAAGTTGGTAGCTTTAAAAACAAATTTCTGGAGACTTACACACTGATTTGAATCACTAATGTAATGTGCAGAAATGAGTTATGCAGATCAGTGTAAATGTATCTCACGGCTATAGACCAAACCGGACAAACTAAGAACTATTTCAGTCGACTGAAAGTGAACTCATGACAAACTCTGCCAAAGAGAAGGCTATGAGGTTGTAGCTCCCTAGAAACATCTCTATTTTACACAATATAGAGTTAGAAACACCTTTCACATTTTTAAAATTTCAATTTATGTTTAAACATAGGGCTCATATATATCAGTTTATGTGTGTGCACACATATTGCCCATTTCTAGTTGGCAAAAGAGGTAGTGGTAAGCAAAGGTGGAAAACTAATGAGATTATAACAAAAAAGAAAGAAAACTATATATATATATAGTATATATATATATATATATATGGGGTGGGGTGGTAGGGTGGGAAGGGCTATAGGAAAAAATGAG
The DNA here is from genome assembly GCA_004026965.1 of Petromus typicus. Lineage (NCBI taxonomy): Eukaryota > Metazoa > Chordata > Mammalia > Rodentia > Petromuridae > Petromus > Petromus typicus. The sequence continues at coordinate 28,175 of PVIR01003130.1, forward strand.
AAGTAAGTTGTGTCATATACTGGTACAAATTCTCGTTGTTGAGTGCATTCATGATATGTATACGTAATGTGCCAATAAAGGTCTTTTAAAAATAAAAAAAAAAAATAGAAGAAGAAGAATCCTTTTATGAATAAAGACCAGTGTTCTTTGGTGGTGGGAAAATCCTTTAAACTTTATAGTCAAAGGAAAATAGAATTGGTACCAGATATCATTCAACATTAATATTACATGGCATAGAGTGTCTTTACGTATGGCTTGCAGAACTTACTAAGTCTAAGAAACTATTTTGTAATTCGCATAATAAAATTCAGGAGAGACAGTGAATTGAAAGTAAAATGTCAGTCACTTTTCCCATAAGTTAGAAAAGTTGTCCAACAGAAATGAAAATATAAATATTTCCACCTGTTTGAGATAGTGGGATGGTTAAAGAGAGTTTATGACTAAACTCCAATAATGTTAAGGTAAGGGATCACAAGATGAGACCATGAACACTCAAGAGGTCAATTGTGATGGCTTGTGTCTAGATGTCCTCTCATAAGTCAGAGGTGGAGCTTCTCAGAAGTGGCTGGATCTAGGATGTGTGAGTAAAATAAAAGAGATGGAAAGGAAGGTGCTGTTGTATTTGCTTGTTGCTTTCTACTTTGCTGCCTCGCTGTCTTCTGCTTGCCATGAACTATTTCTTCTGTGTGATGCCATCTGCCATGCCACTTTGACTTTGAGCCAGTGGACTGAAACCTCTACAAGCTGTGAGCTAAATAAATCCTTTGATTTTAACTTAGAAGGTTGAATGTTTTGTCTCAGCAATGACAGAAAAGACACTAAGACATAAATTAAGTAGATAATAAGTATGAAAAAGGAGTCTCTCATCTGAAGTCACAGTCAGTCACTTATATAAAGATCAGCTAAATCAAGGCCATTTTGGCATTATCATTTGGAAGTATATTCTGGGAGACCAGATTTCTCTTTATAGGTAGCAATTGTTGGAGTTATTTGGGATTATAGAGGAAATTTGTTTCTTTCTGCTCAATTCTTTGTCTTTTTGTATCTACTGATGAACCATTTTATCTAATGCCAGATCTTTACAAAAGATATTTTCTTTCAAATGATTCTACTGAGACTTCCAATCATATTAGCATACTTACTCAGCTGTAAGAATATGTCCAAGAGCCAGTTCAGCCCATGAGAACAGTGCATCTCTATGGCCTTAAAAATTAGCTCAAAGTGTCAAAATACATATATCAGATCAATCAGTCTTTCCTGAAGATTTTTTATTCAGTTCCTGAGGAGAAAGTGATTTTTTTTTCCTGGATAATATACTGTAAGTCTGTGGCTCAAAATTGCCCCTTGCCCTGAACAAAACCTTAAACATCTGAGACCAACACATTTGGAATATGGGGATATGAGTATCATAATTAATATTATTCTCTGTTTCCCTCTTCCTATGTTTGCATCTCTCTCTCTCTCTCTCTCTCTCTCTCTCTCATACAGAAAACTGATACATTATATTCAATTGATCTTGAAAGTATCCACCTTCTATTGCTTGTATTTGTAACTGTAAAATTTGATTAAATGTCAAAAAAATGTCCCTTTTGCTTGAAGTAATTTGTATTTGATTATTTTATTAGTAATCAGAAATATCTTTCCTGATTCTGCTGAGTGTTTTGTTGTTTGGTTTTGTTTTGTGTGGTAGCGGGGATGAAACTCATGACCTTACAAGGCAGGAGCGGCTCCACTGGCACAAATTCCTGGCCCTAATCTTGCCTAATTCCAAGCATTATTTATATCTCTATCTGGCATGGCTTTGCTTGAATTTTGCTCTGTGCCATTTTAAATACCTATAGTTATTGTAAGAGATGGAGGTACATTTAATTTGTAAGGTGTCTTTGGGTATTTGGAATCTTTTTTCTCTGAGTTTATACTTTTTATTCCAGTAAAACAGAACTTAATGTTTCTGGTTCAGATAAAGAATTGATATTCGGTGAACTACAGATGATTCCTTGTGAAACAGCATCATGCATGACTAGGTCTGTCTCTGTGTGGTCTCTTATGGATGCTTAGAATATTTCCTCCTTTCAATCATTGCTTGAGCTCAAGTTACTTACCATGAAATGTCCTTTTCTTCCCCTTCACTAAACTGGATTCACTCTGGTTCTTTTTAAAATTGATTTTATTGGTTTATTTTAGACATACATTACGATCACTCTGGTTTTCAACACCTCTCCAATAGTTTCTTTCACCAAAGTCTTTTTTGATTGACACCATCTTTGGTGATTTACCCTTGAAAGGCATTATGTCCTCATTCATCTCCTTTATTTAATTATATATATATAATATTATATATATATAATATAATATTATATAATATATATAATATAATATTATATAATATATATATAATATATATAATATATATACATATATATATATGTAATTTTAATCAGGTGAAGAAAGGAAAATTGTAATTTATAAGTAAGTTCTTTTTTGTCCATAATTATTTTACATTTTAGGTAGGGTTTTGTTTTCGAAGTTCAGTCTGGCCATGAACTCACTATGTAGTCCAGGCTCACCTCAAATTCTCAGCAAGCCTCCTCCCTTTGCTCCTCAAGTGCTGGGCATAAGAGCATAAGCCACCACACCTGGCATTGTAATATGTGGTGCTGGGGATTGAACTCAGGACCTTGAGCTTGCCAGGCAGACAGCAGAACCACTGAACTAAATCCTTGGCCCTATGCATACATATTGCACAGTACCTGAATTATAAGTGAAAATTTCATTGATGAAAAATTCTTGTAGATTATGAAAAATATAACATGAATTGGAAGGTCTGTTTTATTAATATTTCCTTTGGGGGAAAATATTTATATATTCATATATACATGTATATATACATGTACACATACATACATATATATACAGAGTAGTATATACACGTAGAGTAGTAAGTAAGATGGAATGGAGACAAATGTAAATGTATTCATTATCATTTCTTGTTTCCTATATACACTATAGGGTTAGGTACTGATTTTAGTCTTGGCCCTCATGGTTGATTCCTGACTGAAACATTACCTTTTTATTTTTAATTTAATTATTTCTTAAGGATTGATGTCTTCTGGGAATGTGATTAGATTTTCCAAGACATCTGTCTGTCAAAAAGGATAATGGCTTTTCCAGTGCAAATTCACCGAACAGGAATCGTAATCTAAGGCAGGACTTCAGGGGTTCCATGGAAACAACAGAAAGTCCTGGTCTCTTGGGTCTGGTAATTTAAGAGATCTGGCCATCCAGCTGCATTTCGAAGCAGCTCTTCACACAGAAGTCAGCAATTATCTTCTCAGCCCAGGTGACAGATGGTAGGAAAGCATTCTCCTAGGCCCAGGAGCTTGGCTTCTACATCTGTGAAGACATTTTTCATCAGCCTTCCTTTGCATATTCATAGTATGACAGGCTGCAGTGTTATCAAGTGGGCCAGACCCCTTCCGCCCTGTCAGGCCTCGCTTCTCTCTTATTCCATGCATCTTCAATCTCCTTCCACCAAGCTCCAGCTAAATCAAACAGACAAATAGACCAAAAATGTTTTTAAACTCTCACCTGGCTATGGGGGAATAATGCCATGTTGAGAGTCCCACAGGCCTAGGAAAAACAATCCAGCACATACTTAAGTAATCAAAAACTACTTTTCCTGGACTGGCCTATGAGGGAAAACACCATTTATATTATTTTCATGCTGATTTCACTCAAATTCTAAGATCCTTCAGCCCAAACAAAGATTTAATTTTATTGACATGGTGGTCTTGAATGGATGGATAGTAAATATTGGTTGAATAAGTGGACAATTTGAACAATTAAGAGAGTAAATGGCTGAAAAGACAGTTTAACATGTTCCAGAGAGCAAAGAGTTTCATGGTGGAAAGAAAAAGGGAAACTTGAATTGCTGAGGTCTCTCTAGGTCCTTAAAGACAGAAGTTTGTGTTTAGGGAAATGCTATGCTGTTTTAACTAAAGGATTTCATTAGAGCCCCTGATATCTGCTAACTCAGTCTCCATATTTGCCTGGATTCCAGATTCTGTTCTGACCCAAAAAATGATTTTTTTTTTTTTTGAGACAGGGTCTGGATTTTTGTAGTTTAGGCTAGCCCTGAGCTCAGCCTTGAACTCACAACAATCATCCTGCCTCTGTCTTCCAAGTGCTGGGATTACAGGTTTCAGCCCCCACACCCAGCACTGTGGTATGTGGTTCTGATTGCTGGTGGACGTGAGTCTCCACCTCCAGCATTGTTGTATGTGATTACTGGGGACTGAACCCAGGCCGTTGCACCTGCAAGGCAGGCTCTGGAACCACTGATCTAAATCCCTGGCTCCTGGAAGAGTTCTTTCTGTTGGTCTCCTGAGAGTGCTTTTCTTGATCTTCCCCTTGGCAGGCCCTTAATTGTAAAGAATTTCTCATCCTGAAAATTCCCATGCTCAGCTTCAGCCTCCATGTTCTTCTTCTTGCTTCTCTGGAGCCCTATGATACTACTGGTCTTAGCCTCTGTGTCTGAGGCTACATTCTAACTTTAGGTGAAGGTTAGTCTTTGTTGTCCATGTGATTGGTTGGGAAGTAGCCTGGACTAACACACTTAAGAGAGTGTCCATGAGGATATTTCCTATAACAGATGTATGATAAGACAGCTAACTGAGAAAAAATGTTCCCTGAGTGTGATGGACGTTATCCAATATGCTGAGGGCCTGGAAGGAACAAAAGGAGAAGGAAAAACCAGCCAGTTTAAGCACACATGATTGCTCTCCTTCCTGGGTGCTGTGTGGTGAGCAGCCTTCTTTTACCAGGATTTTGCCATGAGGCTTCTGCTTAGTCACAAGCTAAAAGCAATGGAATCAGATTGCTATGAACCGACATCTCTGAAGTCATAAAATAAAGTGATCTTTATTAATTGAGTCTATTTGTCCTAGCTTTTAGAAAGATTCTTTGGGATGTCTATGCATAAAATACTCTGTACAACTCCAAGTCACACTCTCAGAATTAGTGGAACCATCTTATCCATAGAACAAAGTGTGCTGGGAAGGTAGCAGTTTTAATGCATAACATAGGCATGGACCACATATCAATATCCATGTTACTTGTGTGTCAGAGCTTTATGCTAGGCCTAAGTTTGAGGCTCCCCCAAAATCTAGTGTTTTAGTTCCAATTTATTTTTGTCTAAATATATAGACATTTCTTTAAAATATACAAGATACGCATCAATAAAATTGTAAAGGAACAAAAATAATAAGTTTTCTGAAATTCTATCCAAAGTCTCACAATGCACAGTTGTTTAGTTCATAAGTGATAGGCTTTTATAAAGTATCAGTCAGGAATACCAGTCCCTCCTGGTCTAATTAGAACATTAAGATGTATTTCTGCGATTTAGAAATTTCTATCTCTTGATTGTTTTGTCTAGTATGCGAAAGGTTATCATTACAAAATAATATATAAGTGTGCTGTTCCCCAGCTACATTCACTTCCAGTGACCCTTAAGCATTCAAGTTTAAGCAGCCATGGAATGAATGATTTGGCAAATCTTTTGAAAGAGGGGCAGATATGATTAAGCATAACTAAGTTAGTAAATTCCTATGCAATGCGTATCTCAACCTGCTCTTAATTGAACATCTGGGTAGCGTGTTTTGACATTGATTGTAAGAATCATTTTGATTTCTTTTACAAATGTTAAAACATAAAAAATAAAAACAAAATAAGATGCATGTCAGAATCAAAGATATGACAGGTAAAATAAATTTTCAGTTTTACTTCTATGATCTTGAGCATTCCCAAATCTACTCAGTTTGTAGTTGTGAATTTGATAAGTTTAAGATGTATAATTATAACTAAGGGGTGTATATTAAATCTGTCTCTCCAATGTTTCATTATTTTTCAGAATTCCTAGGGATGCTTTATGCTTGAAACTCAGTGTTTTGTGTTATTATACTTGTAGACCTGCTTGTAACCTCTGAACATGTTCCTTTCCAGCTGTTCACTTAAGCTTGGTATGTACAGTGCCAGGGCCACTGAAAAGGGATGACATGTTTTCCAGAAGTGAAAGAGTGATCCTTTGGCTAAGTTTTGGAAACCAAGAGGATAGTGACAATTACTTGGGTTAAAGAGAGATACCACGCCTTGAAATTTAAGTGACAATGTCAACAGGGGATCATTGACTACATTTAATAAGATCTGATTTACTTTAAAACGTACTACATGTCAGAAAAGTTGCCTAAGTTGATGTTGATGTATTACTGTACTACGTGTGTAGGAGTGTGGGTGTGTATCTGTATGTGTATGTGTGTGTTCTGTTTTCTGATTCGGTTCTCAGGCTTCTGAAAGCCTTTTTGTGAGCAGGTGCTAGAATATACTACAGTCTAGTCTAGAATGGGCACCACTGGTTCATCACAACTCACCTCTTTGGTATTTGTTTTGGACTCAGACATCTGCCTAGTCCAGCTATCACTGTGACCAAGCATGCTTTTGAGAATCTCAAGACGAAGGCAGCTGGATAAATATTGAATTCGACTTCATGAATCAACTAGTCTTGAGGAGTAAGGAACTAGCAACATTACTGGGATGATTTATTTCAGATGGGTGTTCACAATGCCAAGCAAAGGACCTGACTTGGTGAGGAGAGCAAGGAAGAGCTGATCAATTAGCCAGTGTCATAATTCAACTCAGTTTCTGGCTTTTGGGATGTTGTCAGCTGCGAGGTTGTCCTTCCTTTGAGATGTCAAAGCTACCTGTGAATCTACTCTACAACGTTCACATGCTGTGATGGACCCCGACCCTTAACTGTGATTTCCAAGGTGAGGTGCGGCCTTGCTGTACACAAGCCTCTCATATCCTACTTCAGAAGCAAGTGCTTTCTTTTCTGCTGAGTCTATAAAATTTCATATCAAGAATCACATCAGTAATTTGAATTCTCATTCTAAGTTAAAGCTTATGTTTTATTTTGTGTTAGATTATAGAATATTTGCTAGTGAGGAGCATTTACTATTTTCTTTTGTAGAAAACTAATCTTGTGGCAAGAGAAAAAAGAAATACAAATATCCAGGTGCAATTAGTATTTTCTCATTAAGCGTCAACTGTTTCTAATAACTTTTTAATTCAACCTTGATTTTCTTTCCAATGCTAAGGAGAGAAAAACCTTCAACTACTTTTTCATGAGGACAATTATTCAGGATCTCTTAGTACATGCTGCTGTAAGAACACAAGGAGAGTTAAATAGGCACTCGCACTGACCTTGAGTAGTTTATGATCTAAGTAGAACATTATGATGCAGAAATATATCTTCAGGGAACGCATTAGAGACCTTACATTACTTATGCGTTTAAATTATGTGCAAGCAAAAAGGTAACAATTTAATTCAGTGATGAAGAAGGGAAGAACTTCGGTTTAAGAGAGAGAACCTAAGATTATCTTTAAGTTTAGGAAGATTGTTTTTGAAGAATAAGACATTTTCAGGTGTCTTTCTAAAGGTAAATAAATTTTAGTGAATTGGGACTAAAATTATTTCAGACATTGTGGTGGTGGCTATCAGATATATGAAGAATGATGTTCATGAATGTATTTGCCTTGAAAGCATGGTAAGTTGGATTCTGGCATATATGTATGCTCTTTAATAAATCACAAAAGTTTATGTCTGCCATTGCATGATTTCTTGAGCAAACTATCTTTATAAGCTGATGATGGATATACAGAATAGAGATCAGAACAAAGAGAAGGGGCACCATTAAACCAGATAAAATTAGTGTAAGTACATTTGGGGAGATTTACAAGAGTGATATAAATAGGTCCTAAAGAGTGAGAACTATATATCATACAAAGAAGTTTGTGTAGCTACCATTTTAAAGCAAAAAGAAAGAAAAGAAAACATCTGCAAAGGGGTACGTGGATAGGCTGAGTAATTCTCTTTTTCCAATCTGGGAGCCAATATTCCAGCTCGTCTTCGCTGCAGTTAACTCTCTTCCCTTCCTCCATGTGCCCCCTGCCCTGTGTCACATTGTTGTCAAGTTGGACACAATACAGCGGTTTTCTCTGCATGCTGCAGCTGGCATTCTGTTCCAAGTGTTGTCGCCCACAGATGTAACCAAGGACAAGTGTCAATAGTTATCCTGCCGAGGTATTCGAACAAGGTTGGGAGAAGAGTTACGCTCAAGTATCTATTTTCTCAATAACTGACTTACTTCTGTTCAAATACAAATGCCTACATTTATATCCATTATTCCCATACCCCATCCAGCTGAACTAAACCTAAGGAACACACAAACCTTCAAATGTTCTTGCTTTTTCTTTATGTTACTGAAACTAACCTTTCTTTATGAAAGTCAATTCAACCTTTCTTCTTTTACAATGTTTTTCCTCAGTATTTTCTATGACAAATATAAATCCCTCCTCTGAACTCCAGAAATCATTCTATGCAAAAGTTTAAATTATATTCTGTTCAACAAACAGGTCACATGGGCCTTTAGTTGAGTAACTGAGCCTTAATCTTCTATATCTCTTCCTTAACTGTAGTTACACTTAAGAAGATTGGTTAATGTGTTATTAATGTTCAGTTAGACACATTCAGATTTATTATCTCTCCACCCCAGCTTTTAGTAATTAGAATCCTCTTAACATGGTCCTGAGCCACACCAGTATCATGGATAAAGTACTGTTCCTGTCATTTCTCAAACCTACAGCCATTTGAGAAGTGGCATGAAGTTTTCTGCCTCATGAAATAAGACTGATAATTTCTGCTCCTTCTTTCCTCTTTTACTGCTTTCAGAAAAAATGCAGACTAAGAAATGAAACTCTTTGAACTGTCTAGAAGAAAAATCCCATTTAAATCCTCTGTATTATTAACCAAACTCTAAACCTGAAAGGCTTAGTTTTGCTTTTACACTTCAAATCCACCATATTCTTGGGCAGTTTGAGCTTGACAAATCATATTTCCGTCCATCTCTCCCTCTCAGCTGCTCCTGAGCCTACTGAAGTTGGTAGAATATGACAGGAGCAGGCTCGGGGAAGGACACGGGGGAGTGCTGTTGAGGGAAATCCACATTTATCAAATAAACTGAAACTTCTAAAAAGAAAAAAAAACTGAATGGTTGAACATGGAAAGGGATTAGTGTACTCTGCAAAGAGTATAACTATTACCAGTATACATGTACCTATTATTATCAACTTTCCCTCATTGCAAACTATTTCTTTCCTTTTAGAATCTCTTAAGAAGAGAGATGAAATGATCTTCACTTCCAGTGGTTACATTTTCCACCTTTCTTCTCTGCAATGACATGCAATATTTCTGTTCTAACATGAGGTTACGATGCACCTAAATTATATTCACCCAAATGAAGAAGTTGAATGAAAGTATACATGGATATGGGGGAAATAAAAGAAAATCTCATTAATTTGTCTATAATATGATCATCAGTGCTGATCTCAACAGTGAAAGAAAAGGCCATCATTTTGAAATGTTGCTTTGTGCTATGATACTAACGTCTTTTCTCTACCATATCAAATTAAAATGGTTCAGACAAGTGACGATGCCACTTACAAAGAAGAAAATGAATGTTATGTCTGCCTTTATCTCCAGCCCACATACAGAGATATAAGCAGAGTCTCCCTGAAGTTTTACTCCTGACAAAAGAAAAGACATAAAAGTTTGATGACAAAGTCATTTCGAGAAATTAACTTTGCTTAATTTATCTGACCTTGCTTTAAAGAGATGCAGCTGTGCTGAGTCCACAGACAGCTTCAGCCAAGCAGTACTTGACTAGTGGCTCTTGAGGAAATGCAGATGGGCTGCTGTAATTGTGGTGCCCTTTTTCTACACAGAATGGAGCTTCTCCACGTCCTATCTTCTTTGCCCCAACATGATTTTTCCACTTACCTGAAAATATATTGTTGTTGTTTTCAAAAACAGAGATGATAAAACTAGTTCGACAATGGATTCCCCACCTATAGAAGTTCTAAAATCTAACTAATTTATCTGTCTAATGTGAAAAATTTAGAGAGCTTTGATAATGGGAATTACAATAAAATGTGCAGATTTGGTATCTACCTGTTTTTCTTGGAATTGGCAGTGTGCCTGGTGTCCTGTGTCTGTGAATGGATACAGGGAAGGGCATGATTGCTTCAGGATGGTGGGCTGATTGCCAAAAAGACCAAAGTATGCATTAGAAGACTGGACATTTTCTTACATCCACCAGCCTTTAAGGGATGTGATCTAGTTTTGAGTTGACTACCAATGGCTCATGGTTTAATCAGATATTTCTACAAAAGCTTCATAAGAGCCTAAGACCACTGAACTTCTGGAAAGTTGAATTCTGAAAGGTTCCCAGTGGGTGGTGTTTGCAGAGAAAGAATGAAAATAATTCATCTCTTCACACCTAATTTGCCTTCTGCTTCTCTTCATTTGACTATTCATCTGTATCCTTTATACCACCCTGTATTATAAGCCAATAAACCTGAGTATTTACCTGAACTTGGTCAGTCACTAACAAAGAGGTCAAGATAATCTTGATTGGTCGTCAATGAGAAACACTAGTCAAAACCTAGAATGCAGTGTCACCTGCTATATGGACATTTTTGTGTGACTGAGCCCTTAAAATTTAGGGTCTGATGATGGCCCCTGTGTAAATATTGTTAGAATTTAAATTATTGGACTCCCAGTTTGTGTCCAGCAAACACATACTTGGTACATGAAGAAATCCTATCCTATATATACCTGAGGTTAGAAATGTGGTCTCGAGAAAAGGAAGGAACCCTTTGATTTTCCCTCTTATTGCTAAAAATTGATGTCAAAGAGGGATATTGTCGTAGAAAAGTATTTTACTCTTTCACATACCACTCAACACAACATTTATCACACTAGACAAATGTGGTTTTTCTCAGCAAGCAGTTCTTCAGCAGACACCAAATGCTGTCCTATAATACCATCCAACTCTAACACTGTCTACCTGGAGACACCGTTAGGTCACATGGATTCAGGACTGTCACAAAGCATGTCCCCAGCATCAGATCCAATCTCATGCTCCTGATTGTGACTGTATTTCTAACTGACTTGCTATAAATCAGGGTTCCTGTCCCTTTTGGTTCAGTTAGTGAATTCAAACAGATCATGGTGATCAGAAAGCACATATCACTGTTTTATTATAAAAATATTATAAAATATATTGATGAATATCCAGCTGACTCTATTTGTAGTCAAAGGAATGTGAAGAGGGTATGAAGCTCTTGTGTTTTCTTTCATTCCACCTTCTTTGCACTTTCAAATATTAAGCCTGGAAGCTGTAGGGGCCTAGAGGTTTCATTAAATAGGCACAATTAATTAGAACAGTAGCTATTGGCTACCTAATCCGCAGTCCTACTTTATTCTGTGGAGTTTGAAGATTAGAGCTAAAAGTTTGAATGCTTCAATCATGGTATGATGGAAGGTGTGTTCCCTGGGCACATAAACTCCATTCTGGAACTTGTTAAATGTCCAACTACTGGTCATTTTGTCACCATTCAAAAAGACATATCACTTGAGATTCGAAGGATTTAATAGCTAGAAATCAAGAAGTAAGTACATAAACTAAATATACGTATATATTTACTATATTATAATGACACAGAACAAATCTTGAAATCATAACAATGGAATGGATTTCTATCTCAGAGTTTTGGGTTCTGGAAAGAATTGCTATGTCATGGTGCTAAGTACAGTTCAGGTGGGATATTTCTTTTCCCACCACACTCATGGAAATGATTTTTTCTAATTGCAGTCATATTCTGAAATTCCAAATAATTGATATGTGTTTATTACTTTTAAAAACACCTTTTTGACATTCTCTGCTATCTACAGCCAAAATATCTATTTTTTAAAATATAAAACTAGTATTTAGAAATTTCCTTTTTAGTGGAGAGGTCTGGATCAAAGGAACAACATGGTAGTGAGTTCTCTGGTTTTTCCATTTATATCATACATTCTACACTGGGAGCGGAAGAGGATACCAAGTTAGAAATAGCAGAAAACACACAAAGACAAAAAGTCTGCTCTCTAACCACAGAAACAAGAAAGAAGATAAATGGAGAAACAGAAAACCTTTTTAGGAGATAATTTATCTACCACAGCCAAGGTGGATACAGGGAAGGGGAGAAAAAAATGATATTTTGAGAAAAAAAATGATATTCCTGTTCCCACCTGTACCAGTACCAGAATGGGAAGATTCAGACTTCTACTTGGTCTCTGATTTCATGAGATTGTGTCAGCTGTTGCCCAAGTGGTGTTAGAGAGACCCAAAGATGCGTGTTGGAGCTTCATACTTGTGTAGAAATGAGGCTACTTTGTGCCTTAGTGTTCTTTGCCTTCCCTTATTACTCTATAGTGTTAGTGTAGATGATATAAAGAATGTGGACCTCTGGCTCCACTCAGCAGTCAAAGATGGCTCTCCATCTTTCCACAGAGAGGAGTGTCAGATGGGAATCACTAGAGTCAGATTGTCATCACTACCGGATGACAACAAGGTCAGTCCTCACTGTGATGTCAGCGGTGACCACATAGGTAGAAAAAATGGTCACCCCCCCAAAGCAGTAATGAGGAACAAGGAAAAACAAAATTTATAATATAAACAAAGATTAACCTTTCTCATTTTTACATCATGAATTAACCAGATACTACTTCAGAAAGAGAATTTTAAGAGCAACACTTGGACAACTATTTTTCCTTCAGTATGCCAAAATAGTGTAGATATCTAAAAGTAAACATGAAATGCCACCATAGCTATATCAGACAAGAATCTTATTTCAACCTTAAATGTACCTAATAAATGAAAATTCTAATGTAAATTTAACTGGTTAGCTAGAAAGGGACAGCTCAGTGAAAATTCTACATAGAAGTTAACTAAATCAATACCCATTGTTGACATAAAGTAGTTACCAAAAAACATTCAAAATCAATGATTATTTATAATTTAAGTCAGTAATCAGAAGCCACCGCAATTTGTTACCCATTTTGGTTAGCCATAAAGAGTTAGTGAAAAACTTGGAACTCATCTGAGTCTGACAATGATCAGGTGGCAAAACTTTCTTCTCTCTAGGATTCCTGCAAACATCAAGTAAGACAAGAGGTGTAAAAGTTTCATAGTGAATGTTTCTTTGAGAAACATCCTTCATCCTAAGAACCAGGAAGATTTTGAAATGAAAGAGAAAAGATGATAAGTAAATGCACATACTGAGAAGACTAAGAGGTTAGGGTTGCTTTAGGAAGATTATAAATCTGCTATGACTAAAAGAGCTTTGGTTTGTAAGTTGGAACACTTCAGGAAAAAATAGAAAATTACTGAGACTCAGTAAGAAAGGTCCCACCCTAAATCAGAAGTTAACAAAGAGAAATGGTTAAAAATAAGGGAAAGAAAAAATAAGATAATTTTAAAAAGGAAAGCCTATTTATATAGAGCATGAGGGTATTGAAGGCAGGGCAGGGGAGTGGGAAAAATGAGAATCTAGATGTAATGAATTCATATAAATTCTCAATGTTGAATTTGATCATAATGTATGCATAAAATGTACAAATAAAATCAAATTTTTAATATTGACTTAGAATTAAGTGAAAATACTGATATAAAGTCTAATGGATAAAATCAATTATAGAATGGAGAAAATAGAGGGATATAGGGGGATTTCCTAGTCTTAATGACAGAGATATGGAAAGATATTAAAATTATGTTTCAAAGATAGATCTGGGAATTATGGTTTGCTTTTATAATCTTAGCTACTGAGGAGACTGAAGGAGAGGTATCTCTTGAGTTTAGCTGTTTGACTACATGCAGGATGGTAAAGAGAGAAATTTTTTCTTCAAAAAATAAATACATAAATATATACGTAAATGAATAAATAAAAATATGGAAAATAATAGAAAGGAAAAAATTGAAAGCTGAAAATTTTAAAAAATCTTGAAAGCATTCAAATAACAATGGATATTTTACTCATAAGAAACGCATTGACAGTGCAAAGCAAAATAAAATAAAGCAAGAATAATGAAAACAACAAAATGACCACTGTTAGGTTGTTTTAAGTATCAAAACATTAATAATCATTGAAAGTAAATTGTCATTCTCAGGTTATGGAAAAATGAAAGAATTATTTTTCAACAAATACAGTCTCAGAGCTATGTAAAGGAAAATTCCTTAGAAAAGAGATTGTAGAAAGAGGGTGGATTCTTGGAAATAAAGAAAGAACAAATTTTAAAAATATGATATGAAGGGAAAGAAAAAACATGATGCTAAAAAAAAGAAAGCATATGTGCATAGGTAGTGAGAGAGTTTTAGGGTACATAGAAGAATAGGTAAAAATGAGAATTAATTTGTGTCATATACCGGTACAAATTCTCAATATTGAGTGTGATCATGCCATGTATATAAAATGTACCAATAAAAACTCAATTTTTAAAAATATGATATGTAACAGGATGTATTTTTCCTCAAATTTTATAAAATGGCAAATAAGTGAAGTAAACATAATATTGTGTGGTGTCATTCTAAATATATTAAGTGGAGAATTTTTAAGGCAATTTTATTGTAAATCATGATGAATAAAGGCTCATAAAGCAAGTTAAGCTCTCTATACTTCTTTAAACTAGACTATGATAAGATGTGTCTATATAATACAACATCTAAATCTAACACCAAACATCTAAATCACCAACATCTAAATCAAACACCAAAGAAATATATCCTGGAAGGCTTCATAAGAACATAACAAAAGTGGAAAATGTCCAAGTGACCACCAAAAAAACAAAACTTGGAAAAAAAACAAAAAGACAAGAAACTATGATAACAAATGGATGACAAAAATACACTACCAGACTTAACTCATATAATATCAGTTATGTTACATGAATATGTAATAAATATGTTAATTCAAATGTAGAGATTGGTGAAGTAAGTTTTTAAAATATGACTTATCTATATTTTGCTCAGCAAAATCACTTCAAATATACACTTCAAATATACACATGTATATATACATGGCCTAAATATAAATTGATGGATGAAGACACACATAAAAAGTGTAATCAAAGATTAACAGGAATGGCTACTTTCATATGAGATAAAATAGATTTTAGATCAGTGGAAACATTTCAGATATAGATGAACATTTTAGAATGATAAAAATGTAAGTGTAACAAAAAGGGTAGCAATTCCATATTTGTATAAACCAAATAACACAACTGTCAAAACTGAAGCATAGCTTATAGAATTGAAAACTGAAACTGTAAACTCATGTTCAGTATTCCTGTTTGTACAACCAATAAGAGACAACTCAGAATATAAACAAAAATAGTTAAAAATTTAATAGTAGCAACTGCAGAATACACTAGATATTTATAGAACATGTTATACTAGCAAAATAAACAGCCTTAAAGTGTTCAAAGGACATATACTAAGATAAACCATCTTCTGGGTTATTAAATTGGAAATGAAAACAATTTAAGTGGGGTTCTCTTACCACTGTGCACACATAATAATGATTAATGGAAAATTTTCAGAATTGAAAATTAAATATCCATGAACCCAAGAATAAATGCTATGAAAAATGATAACAGAAAAAATATTCTCAGTAATTATTTAACTGAAAATAAATGTCATAGCAAAGTTGTAATACAAATTTAAGTAGTTCTAAGAATAAAAATTTTAATAATAAATGTATATATTTGGAAAGAGAAAAGATAGAAAATAAGCAAAATTTAAATTATCATCTCAAAAACTCTGGGTAGTACAGCAAATATAAATAAAAAGCAAACCAAAAAGATAGTAAACTTAAACTTAGAAATAAATAAAACAAAAATATAGAAAAAATTAATCAAAGCTTATTAATAACAATAACTTGGTTCTAGCAAAGATAAAAATAAAAATGGAAGACAACAATTACCAATATCTGATAATAAAGTATATTTTTTAGAAACAATGCAAATGTTAAATTTTAATATAAACACTACAAATGACACTCCCCGTGTAACTTGACAATTTAAACAAATAAAATGGTTCTTTGAAAAATACAAATCAACACAACATACACTATAGGAAATTGATAATTTGAATAACTTCACAACTATGAATTAAATGTACTTGATAATTTAAAATCATTCCCTAAAAGAAATATCTCCAACTGTATGGTTTCAATAGAGAAATTAACAAAATAATCAAGGGTGAAGTGTTATGCTCTATGCATCATTTCTGCCATAAAACACATTCAAAGAACACTTACTAATATTATTCTAAAAGGAAAAAATTACCTCATCATAAAAACTGGATTAATAAGCACAATAAAATAATGTCTTTCATAAGCATCAATGTTGAAGGGTCAACAAAACATGAGATAATTAAAACTATCAGAGTAAAAATTAATTATTGACTATAATTTGGAAATGATTATTCCCTGTATACAAAGATGATTTGCTATTCAAATGTAAGTGTAAGTAGGTGTAAGTAAGTGTAAATGTAATCCACTATATTGAAAATCTAATTGAGAAAAACTCTCAGGCATACCAACTGATGTATAAAAACCTTTAACAAAATTTAACACAAGTTCATGGTAACTATTCACAGAAAATTAGGAGTGAAGGAGAATTTCACAAGTTTATAAAGAATACCCACAAAATATGGAAAGTTAACATTATTCTTAAAACTATGAATTGTTTTGCCTTTAATCAGAACAATATGCTAAACAGTCAACTTGTATTAAACACAGTGGTGTAAGTTCTAGGTAGAGACATAAGACAAATGAGTATATACAATAGATATATAAATTTTATTTATTTATTTTCTTTTTTAGGGTTTTTTTTTTTTTTTTTTTTGATACAGGGTCTCACTTGGTAGTTCAGGCTGGCCCTGAGCTCAGCCTCAAACTCACACCACAGCAATCCTCCTGCCTCTGCTTCCTGAGTGCTGGGATTACAGGCATGAGCCACCACACCTGGCACATTGGTATGTGGTACTGATAGCTGCTAGGCATGAGTCTCCATACCAAGTATTGTATGTGGTTACCAGGGATTGAATTTGGGCCCTTGTGCTTGCAAGACAGGTGCCGGAACCACTGAGTTAAGTCCCCAGTCCTACAACAGATGTATAAAAGGTAGCAAAGAAAGAAGTCAAACATCTACAGAAATTAAATTCCTAAAATGACAGAAATTGTCTATGTAGAAAAGGCCAAGTGTTCAAAACTATTAAAAAGTAAGAAAAATATTGTAGAATTATTGAAGGAGTTCAACTAAGTAGAAATACAAAATAATACAGAAAATAATCAACCATATTTCTGTATAAAACTATTAAACATATGAAGACTAAAAGTTAAAAGCCTAATATCACATATATAAAGATAAAATCAAGTAAAAATTTCTCAAAATGTGCACAAAACATGAGACTATACAATATTGATAAGACAAATCAAAGATTTGAATAAATGATGAGATACATGATGCTTTTGAACTAAACGACTAAATGTAAAGATTCAGTTGTCCTCAAACTGGCTTGTAGGTTTTACAAATTATTAACAAATGTTTGGGTGAATTTTTTTTCAGACATGTAAGAGATTATTCTAAAGTTATTGAGAGAAGGTCAAGAGGGAGAATAGCTAAATTTTTGTTGATGAATAAGAGGAAAAATAATTTTACCAAATTTCTTGACCAATCATACCATTGTAATCAGAATTGTATGGTTTTTTTGAAGCATAAATTTATACTTCAGTGAAACAAATAGACCCACATGTGTATGATCAACTGATATGTGTCAAAAGACAAAAATTTATAAAAGCAAATGTAATCATTTTCATAAATGGTGATGAAGACATTAAGCAATCTGATATAACCAAAAACAAACATAATATAAATCAATTTAAAGTGGATCACAGATGTAACTGTAAATTATAGAATTATGAATAATTTTTTAAAATGAGAGAACATCTTCAGTATCTACAGCTTAAAAAAACATTCATAGATAACATAAATACCATCCAATAAATGGAAAATTTATGAAAATGAATTTTATTAAAATAGAAAGCTTTTGTACTGTGAAAGAAAATAACATGGAAAGATCAGCTATATGGTGAGAGACAATATTCACAAACCCATTATATTCCCAAGGACTACTTAGAATATATGAAGAACTTTCAAAAATCAATGATAAATAAATAATCCAATCAGAGTGTAAGCATCTGACACACAGTGATATGTCATTGAAGAAAATGAAGATAACAAACATGCTTATGGAAAGAAGTTCATCATTAATTCTTAAAAAATCCAAATCTAAGCCACTGTGAAATATTGCTGCACACCTGTCAGAATGACAAAAAATTCTTAAAACATCAACAACATCAAATGAGAGCCTTTGGGACCCCCGGGTCCATCACACATGTCTAGTAGGAATGGAAAATGGTGCAGCCACTCTGAAAAACTGTTTGGCAACTTCTTGAAAAGAAACAAATAATAACCATAAGAGTGAGCAACTGCCATTGCACTTCCTGACATTTCTCCCAGAGAAATACAACCTTATTGTCATACAGAAATCCATACAAAAAGTCTTTACAGAGCTTTATGTGTATTTATAGTACCAAACAGAGAACTCAGAGACCCTTCCAAGGATGAATGGTTAAACAACCTTGGTACGCTCTTCTTATGGAATACTGTGGCAAAATCAATAGCAAACTCTTCATACACATAATAATTTGGACAAATACCTAACGGACTATACTGTATGAAAAAAAAGCAATTTCAAAAGCTTACCTGCTGGGATGATTCCATTTACATAACACTATTGAACAAAAATTATAAGAAAAAAAGAAATGATTGGTTGTCAAGTTCAGGAGTAAATGGAATGGTGAAACATGGATGTGGCTATAAAAGGGAGAAAGGTTGTAATTCCTGTGATAAAAATACTCTATTTCTTTCCTAAACTGTCAATATTTGGTTGTACCATGGTTACACACACACACAAAAAAAAAAAAAAAAAAAAAAGATGCATAGGATCTCACCGTATTATTCATTATCTTCATATATATCTAAAGTAACCTCCAAATAAAAAGTTTAAACTAGAACCTAAGATGCCAAACTGAATTTGTATATGACATGGTACATTCTTTCAGTAAAAAGCTAGTTCGGAGTGTATCCCAAATTCAAATTTAGCTACTCTATTCTGCTCTATCTGGCATTCCTAAAGCTCCTAAAAAACTCTTATGTGCTTTTGCTTATGACAGGTAAAGTATGGCGTGTGGAAGGATGGAAGCATAGATGTGTTTGAGGCACAGAAAATAAAACAAGTACGTTTACTAAAGCTGCTGTGTTTACCCAGGGACTGGTATTTGAGGCAAGAACAAAACACCTGGTCAATGTCCCTCTGAGATGGTTGCGCTCTCTGGTCTCTTGCCCTCTCCCTCTATCTGTCTCTGTTTCTCCTAAGCCTCTCTCTGTCTCTCTTATCTCTCTGTCTCTCTCTCTCTCTCTCTCTCTGTCTCTCTCTCTCTCCAACTCTCTCTCCCCCCCTCTCTGTTTCTCTCTCTGGCTCTCTCTCACTCTTACTCTTCTCACTCTCTTTTCTATGTCTCTGTCTCTCTTTCTCTCCCTTCCTTCTTTCCCTAATTCCTTCATTCATGGTTTTGTGCTTTTTTTTTCACCAGTTGTCTATTTTTTTTGTATTAGTGTACAACTCAGAATTGAAAATTTTGCTGAAGAATAATTTTTATTTTCTTCTGGCTTTTGCTTTATGAATATTTTATTCTGACTGTAATATCCCAAGAGTTTGCTCTTCTCACAACTGTGCATAAACTTTCTGAGATCGATTCACTTGACCCCGAGTATTCTGGAAAATATATCTTCTGGACTCACTCTCTCCAGTGTATTAGCTCACAGCTTCTCTGGCTCACAAATCTGTCCTTCTACCTTGGGAATTATAGAAAGGGTGCTGAGAAGGCTTCTGGCCCCATGACCGCCATACAGAAAATGCAGGATGACTTGGGTGTATTCTTCTCTTTGTACAAGGACCACAGAAATCTGTGCTTCTGTAGGGAGAGAGCTCAACTGTGTTCACATTGGAGTGGTTGGAGGCTCCTGTCTTCCTGGCTGTCTGAAGCTTTATCCACCCTGTAGACATCATCACCAAGAAGACTTTGGCTTGTCAGTCTGCTCCTTCATCCCTGTGGGTGTTGGGAGTGTTATGTGCACCAGGTATCTCTCCCATAAGTGCAGCTAGCTGTGCCTTTCATTTGTAGGGTCCACTTTCTTTTCTCTGCATTTTCACTCACCTAAATTTTTTATTAAAAATGTTGAATCGAAATGAACAATTTGCAAAGAATCTAGAGCAAAAACTCATTGTAACTTCTCTTCTCAAATCAGAAATACAATGGAGTAAGTGATGACAGTCTGTCCAATGTTTCAACACTCTGCTCTGGCACAGAGCTATATGAAGGAGTCTGCAGAAGTGGTGGAGTAGAGGCAGCAACAAGAACAGTCAGCGGTGTCATTCAGTGCCATGGCTGTTCTGGAAAGTGTTCCCTGGGTGACCACAGCCCTGTCTTGTAGTGCAAAGTGGCAGAGAGACAGAGAAAGGAAAGACAATACCTTCTTTCTGTTCCCTTACCAGGTGATTGACCCCATGAAGTGAATCTTCTCTTTTTATCACCTCTTGACATGACTATTTTTTTAACAGAAAACATATGAAGTGTAATTTCAGTGGACTACCTCCTAATAGTAGTTCCTTATCATGCTAAACCTCTGCATTAATGTGTTACACAGCATCCATGAGGCAGTGCAGTTGAATTTGTTAAAGGAAAACAGGGAGAATGCTAAAGCATGAACAAGACAGGTCTTACACTAAGCTAGGAGGGCCTGTGGGACAGGCACTCTGTGGGGAGCCTCTGAATGGTTGTTCCTAAAAGAAAGTGCCAAATGCTGAAAGCAAACTCACCCTATGTTAGGATTTCACCAGCACCAGTTTCATATCAAATCATAGACTTTTAGGGTGAATGGGGAAACATATAGTGTCAGTAATTTCTGTCTACTTGTGGAAATGTACACACTTCTTCCCCTTTTCAGTACTCTGAGCTGCATCCAAATCATCATCATCATCATCATCATCATCATCATCATCATCATTGTCATCACCATTATCATCGTTATTATTATCATCATCATTGTCATCTGGGCTGCAGTGTTTCTGACTTGATTCTTTTTCATTTTCAAGTTGTTCACTCAGAAGCTGTCCTTCACAAAGTCTAAGATTTTACTTTTCATACTATTTCTCATAAACTTCAATGACTCATTACTATTTTCAGAATATAGTTGAATCTCCTTTGAAAGTGCTTATGCACTCTATAAACATTTTGCTCTAACTACACTGCCCACCCAGTGCATCAGCATGTTGCTCCTAATTCATTTTTACCAGTGGAACATTGTGACCATGCTTCTTGTTCCTGTTTAATGTTCAAGACATCTTTTAAATTTGATCTTTATGTCATGTGTATGGTTCACAGACTGATTCTCTGCTATTTCCCATCCCCTTCTTTCCCTAACACTTTCCCTTAGCATTTCACTACTTAGTGAGTGATAAGGTGGGCTATTTCCTGTCTTATCTTTTACTATCATGAATCTTTAAAATTCTGAACACACCAGAAAAACGAAGAAGACAACCAACAATATGGGAAAGAATATTTACCAGGCACATCTCAGACAAAGTGTTACCATCTAGAATATATAAAGAGTTTAAGAGAATCAATTCACCCAAATTTAATGACTCAATTCAAAAGTGGGCATCTGAAATGAACAGACATTTTTAAGAGGAAGAAATAAAGCTAAGAAGCATATGAAGAAATGTTCTACATCACTTGCCATTTGAGAGATGCAGATGAAAACAACTTTAAGATTTCATCTCACTCCACAAAGAATGGCTGCTATCTCAGAATTAGTCCACAACAAATGTTTGGGCTACAGAGAAGAAGGAACCCTTCTCCACTGTTGGTGGGACTGTAGACTTGTACAACCCCTGTAGAGATCAGTTTGGAGATTCCTCAAAAAGCTAGGATTCGAGGTCCCATTTGACCCAGCCATTGCTCTGCTAGGTATATACACACAAGAATTAAAAGATTCATATCACAATGACATATGTACACCCATGTTTATAGCATCTCAGTTTGTGATTGCTAAATCTTGGAAAGAACCCAAATGTTCATCAGCTGGAGACTGGATAAAAATTCTGTGGTTCTTCCACAGAATAGAGTATTACTCTGCCATAAAAAATAATGTTTGAATTATTTATACTTAATGGACGTATCTTGAGGACATTCTAAGTGAAATAAATAGGTCACAGATGTGTAAATAATGCATCTTTTCTCTGGTATGAGAAAATAAAGATGTAAATGAGTTCCAGAATTGTATATTATATAATGTGAAATAGAAAATACTCAAAGTGAAATGGGTTGAAAGGTGAAAAATAATGAGATTATAACAAAAAAGAAATAAATTAAAGTTCATGTATATGGGGGTGGGTGGGGTAGAGTGGGTAGGGCTATGGGAAAAAAATGAGAATTAAGTTGTGTCATATACTGGTACAAATTCTCATTGTTGAGTGCAATCATGATATGTATATGTAATGTACCAATAAAGATTTCAATTAAAAATATTCTGAATATAAATCCCCAACAAAATTGTAAGTTCCTACTTTAGGAACTCTGATTCATAACATTGTTAAAATACAAATTCTTTGCATAATTTGTTAAACTACCAGAATTTCAAAAAGCCATTTTCTCTTTCTCTCATTTGTTTTTCTCGTGATTCTCTAAGACACATTTTCCTTGCAATAATACCGCTGCAAAATCATGGCACTCTGGTGGAAGGGGAAGGGGAAAGATTTTTATCTTGGATGTGCTGGCTGGTGATCAGCTCTTCAGTCTGTTACCAACTGATAATCGAATCCCTCTCTTTTGCTGCCTAAGCTTCAGGCACATGAAGAGAGAGATACTGGCTTAGAGACCCCTAAGATTCCATGTGCTGAATCACATCTTAAATGCTGCAGTGAGCAACAGGGCTCAGCAGGGAGATTTTGCTCCCAACTGAAAGCTTGACAGCAACGAAATCCTTCATGCTTGTGCATGCGATGCAGACCAGTGAAGCCTCAGTCGAGGTATTTATTTTCCCCTTGGAAGCCACTGTGGTTACATTGAATAATGTAGGAGCATCTCTGTGGTCTCCGCACTCAGGAGAGTATGTTGTTGTTTGTATTCTGTTAGAGAAAATAAAGGAAGAGTGGGAGAAAGACACAGGCACTGAACATTTTCCCCATTGATTACTGTAGTATTAGACATTTAAAATAATTGCATAATTTTTATATAGTGCTAATATATTCAATAGATTATTATGTGGCCCAGACACAGCATATGTAGATCTGTCTGCTAGACATTCAGAATGAAGGGATAAATTCAGGGGGAAAATGTCTCTTCTAATAAACAACAGTTCAATGCAAATCTGGAAGTATGAAATACTATACAATATCAGGGCCTTGAACACTAATATTTTCTAGAAGACCCCTTCTGTGAGTGTGCTTAAGAAGTGTGGCCAAAAATTTTGGAACATGTTGCTGCCAAATGCCATCCAAAAGAATGGCTAAATTGTAAAAATAACCATGCATATTCTCCCATCTTTCTATCAGATCTGGCACTGTGAAACTTCTAGGGCTCCACACAAGTCCAACTGATCAGGAAAAGCATATGTTTTGAATCCATTCAGGATGTCAAGGTAGAGCAGTGACTTCCAAGACAAGATGGAGGACTTCCAAAACTACTTCGGAAAGTGGAAATAAGGATGAGTGTATTCAGGTTGAGGGAAAGTACTTTGAAAGGGTATTAGTGGCAGTTCGTTTTTACTGTAGTATTTTTAAAGGTTTGAATATTCACCACGTTTTTCAATCTCCTCTGGTATAATATTTAAATATCTATTATTATTGCTAAGAATTCACTTGATGACAATTATTGCGGTGTTCTGTTTACATGAGTTATTTTAATACTTCTCTTATCTTTTCCAGAGGAGCAAATTGATATGACACAAGGTTATAATCTTGTTAAGACCAGAAGATGATAAGGGATAGAGATGGAATTTGAATCCAGTCCCTGTAGTCTACACCATGTATGAGTGCTACCATAATGTAACTGGAAATTACTACAAATACTTTAATCATTTCATCCAGCATTCTTTGAAAACCAATTTGGTTTTTTAAGCATAGTACTTCATTGTTTCTGGACAGAAACTCCTGAAGCCCTATGAAGTCTGTGTGAATGCTTAAATAGCAGAATTTCCTATTGTCATATTCAACCTCACTTCTGACATCAGAAAATGCAGTCACTGAAGAAAATGCACTTTAGTGAACATCCTCTGTATTTTGACTACTCCAGGACCTGGCTATTATTAGCAGGAACTGTAACTAGATTTTCTCTAGTTCTATTTCCTTTTCTCATAACTCCATGGAAGGTATTTCTTCCTCTCCATTCTGGAGAGAGCTGTAGATGGGGGAGGAGGGCAATAGAGAAAACAGTACAGGAACATCTCCATCTCTTGTCCTTGTGTAAGTCAGCTTCATACTCCTTGTGCACAGTTGATGATTTAACTGCTTTTCCATGAAATGTGCCCCATCACTGGAGAACTCAGCTTTGACACAAATGAATCATGTATCTATCGTCATTGTGATTACTCTTTCCCAAGCCTTTAGGAATCTGGTTTATTTGGATCTGCCTGAAACTCACTCTCTATCCTCATGACTCCTTACCAGAGCATCAGAGGATTCCAAACATGTGGCTCCATGAAACGCACCTTGTATCTTTTCTTTCAAAATTTGAAGATTGCAAACCAGGTCCAGGCCATCTGCCTCACCTCATCTCCTGCGGGTGAGATTCTCCACACTCCTCTTGGCCTCTGGTCTCAGTGCCAGTCTGCCACCCCTGATTGTGTGCCACTCATTCTGCTTCCCAGCATCTTCTCTATCAGTCCACTCTTTTCACACTGTGACCAAGTACCCAGGCACTAGTACATGGTGGCCAAAGAGCAGAGCCAGAAAACAGAGCTGGAGAGGAAGTTCCTACAAACCAAATATAGACCCCAGGGCGATGTTGGAAGACCTATGACACGCATGGTGCATTGGATTATTTGGATTTAATACAAGTAAATTAAACAAGTCTGTAACAATTTCTTATTGTTGCAGAAGTAATTACAATTATGAATATTGAGAAAACCAGTATGACCAGTATTTATTGAGATTTGTGGTACTAACGCAAATTAATATTGAAATGCATTTATTTATTTAGTTTGATGTTTGAGAGAGTCTTGGTGTATTCAGGCTAAACTTGAATTGACCTTGTAGCCCAGAAAGGCCTCAAATTTGCATGATCCTCCTGCCTCAGCTTCCTTTTATTTGATTGTATCCATGTGTTTCTTCTAGATATGTGTTTGCACATACATATAATATATATAGTTTTATGTATAAAGGTCATACATATATAGATAAATACACCTATTTATAGATATAAACATATGAATACATACACACATGTAGTTACAGCTGTTTGTATTAAACATATAAGTGTATATTTATCCATGTGTATGCAAATACAGCTTCAATATAATAGCACTGAGAATACTTAGTGTCAACATCTTTGCATCTACGTATTATTCTTCAATCAAAGAAGCAAAAGATTCTTCATAAAGAATGACTGATTCCAGGGCATAGGAATGCAAAATATACAATGAGACTCATTGTACTTTCAAAAATTAAATATTTATTCAAAAATCATGGTGACTGAACCAAAAGTTACAAAAACCCACTATAACGAATGTCATCTAAAAAATGTGATATATTTGACCATCAACATAAATGATAGTAAGGGTTCCAGGTGCCTAAATAAAATAGAAAACCATGACTCTAGTAATACAAATAAATGATCAATGAAAAGTGTGCTGTGGAATGGAATATTAATAGTTTCAAATAACTTCCTCTCAAAATGCCTCTTAATTACAAAGAGGAAATAATGTCTTCATAGTGCATAACCTGGGCAGACTTCTTAATGAAGTGGTCGAAATGAATATGATCATTAACGGTACAAATTGAAATTGTGTGCTCCCTGGCAGGACACCACGAGAGCACGACATCAGTTCTGTGATGCTTCTGTCAATGAGGCATGGCCTGAATCTCATCATCAGGAGGCCTCAGATATTCCTTAATGGAGGAATGTTCTATAAAAAACTGTCCCATAGTTTTGAAAAATGTCAAGTTCACCAAAGTGAAAGTGAAAGAAAGAAATTATTTCAAATACAAGCGGACTAACGAGAGATGACAAGTAAAAGTTATATGTGATTCTGTGTTGGATTTTTTTTACTATAAGGGACATCACCAGATTGTCTTAGTATGAGATAGAAGCATTGTGTCAACCCTAGATTTTTATTCTAATACTCTTTTTGATATATAAGGAAATTATCACATAGGAAATAAATGCTCAGAATTGAAATTTGTTGGGAGTATCACTTGGACGACACATTCTGAAACAGTCCCTATAAATAGTTTTTTGTGTCACAGTTATACATTTTGGTTAATTTAGAATTGTTCAAAATTGAAAAAGTAAGTGTCTCTGAATAATAAAAAAAAATAACTTCTTTTGGTCTACAATCTCAGACACATTTAAAACCTGGCCAAGTGAAAGAAGTCACTAGACACTGAAGTAGTTCTGGTCTATATTTGTCAAAGTTTGTATTCCTCTGTGGAAGTTAAATTTAGTATTTAGTATCTCCAGTAGAATCTTGAAATAACTTATAGTTCATTATCCCTTTACATTATAATAGTGAATTCAAAATAATAAATTCAAACCAAAATAAGAACCATTACTCATATTAAAAGTTTTTCTTAGGCTTTGTCAATATTTGATGGGCTTGTGTCCAACAACTTTGTGTTCAATTGTGAACTAACAGCACATAGTAAAAATATTTATAAATATGTGTGGTACTATGACTGATAAGACCCTATGGGTAAAAGGATCTGAAGATGCTATGGTAGTTTTTATCTATGTTTTGCAACAAACTACCTGATCACATGCTTTCATCTTACCTTCATTATCTCAACTTTTCCATCTATCTATGATTAGAACAATAGAAAACAAACTGCTCTTTCTAAATCAGCAGAATTTCACTCTTTCTAATAGTAGACATATCCCAAACACTTGAGTATCAAGGCAAGTGGAAAAACACTCTAGTTGCTTTTGACATTTTGTATTTTAGAATCTTAAATCAAGTGTTCATATAAAAAATATTTAATACAAAATGGAAACTCCTTGATATCTTTCTCCTATCAATATGCCAGTTACAATTTCAATAAGAAAAAAAGGGTTTCCATTGATTCTTACTGCTTATTTTAAAACTTCTGCGACTCAAAATAAAATTCTCAACTCTCTCTAATCAATATTCATAACTTCTGCATCAAAGAACAGAAGAGGAATAATGGAAAGAAATGTGCTAGAAAGAAGTGCTAACTACTACCACGTTCTAAATTGCAATAATCATTTTGAAAATGTTACAAATTCATAAGAATCAAGTAAGATTAGATAACGAAACTTTAATCATGTTCATTGAATTTCCAAAACCTAGAAATATATTTGTTTATCAATGGTCAGAAGTATTTACCTCCAGTTGGAACTCTTCACCTAAATGCTGATCCCGCACTTTCAGTTAACTAATAAGTCCCAGATTTGCGAGCATTTGAGTTGTGAATTTCAACAGATATGGATGAACCTCA
Organism: Petromus typicus; assembly: GCA_004026965.1. Classification (NCBI taxonomy): domain Eukaryota; kingdom Metazoa; phylum Chordata; class Mammalia; order Rodentia; family Petromuridae; genus Petromus; species Petromus typicus. Next base: position 55,969 of record PVIR01003130.1, read on the forward strand.
CGTCGCAAACATTCCTAGATGTGCACAGATCTCTCAACTCAGATCTCCCTCTCGCGCGCCTGCCAAGCATTGTCCCAGCTGTGCTGTTGAGTGCTTACTGTACAGTAGGATCGTGTACAGTAGTTCAACATTCAGTCAACATTCAGTTCAACATTCAGGCTGGCCGGAAGCGGAAAGAGCTGGAGTGGTGACATGGAGGGGGCGGATAGAAGCACAAAGCAATCTATATTGTATATTCTTGTCAAAGGTGTAGAATTCTCACTTAGTGAACAAATCTGACTTATGAGTGTTTCCCTGGGAGGAACTCATTTGTAAGTCAAGGACTGACTGCATTGTAGATACTGCTCTGTATGAAGCAGAGGACATTCCACGAGGCCATCAGAGCTGAGCACATCTTAACTAGAACCACAATGACATGCTATTACATAACTACTACTTTGCATATAATTTTAAAAAGCAGGAAAAAAAGCAAAACTGATAAGTGCTTAAAACTGTCCAATCTGTGCTTGAATTTTGATTCACTGCTGTTAGGAATAAATATTAAACTACATAAAGATTTACTTTCCTAAGAAAAAAGGAGGCAAAAAGTGTAAGTGCTAAAAAATATTTCTATAGCAGCCATATTTTTATAGCCAGAAATACCTTGAATGTCTATTCACTGGTGAACAGAAATGTAAATTGTGCTCCACACCGGTAACAGAATTCCATTCACTAATGTAAAACAATTGATGGCTGATCGGTACAATACTATGACTGAATCAGAAGAAATTGTACTGAACAAAAGAAACTGGAAATATATCTTTATGTTATGATTGGATTTATATAAAACAGGAGTAGTTGCAAAATCTATCAGTGACTTCCTGTGCAAGCAGATCTGATGGGGCTGAGAGGGAAGAGGACTAGAAGGGAAGAGGTAGGGTTAACAGATGAGGAAGAGAAAATCTGGGAGGGACAGATGCACATATAGCCTCGGTGATTGTGACTGTGCATTTCACAACATACAAAAGATATAAAATTCCAATTTCAGTGTTCATAAAGCTCTATTAAAATGACTTTGCTTACTAATCTGTGCATTGTGTATGGCAGAGTTGCAAAAAGATAATAACATAATTATTGGAAATGTACAAAAAAATAAGCTACCTAAACCCTGTCTGATGAAATGTTTGTCTTCTGTGGTGGCTGCCATGGTTAAACCACATCATCATTTATTCACTGGTTTTCTCTCCCTGGCTTCCAGAGGGATATTTTTAAATGTGGCCCTTCATGTGTATTCTGTTAAAGAAACAACATCAAAATGTAAATTTTGAGTTTTTATCATAGCAAGAAAGGCCCTTCAAAACTTAATCTCAATTATCTTTCCTACTTCTTTTCACTTTAGCTTTTACCAACTCTTTGAAGTTCATACTAAAATGTAGAGTTCCTCAGATATTCAGTGTTGTAGCAAAACTGTTTAACTTTATTATTCTATCTCATATGTGACATGACAAGCATTTGCCACATGACTTATACATCATTTTATATATGGTGAGGCCATGATCTCTCAGCTTTATTCAAGTGAGACGTGAACTTTTTGTTGTCACATTTTATGAATTCTTTCAACATCCATGTAATTGCTTTGAAGCAGTATTTGATGCTAGTATCTTTATCAAGCAGTACTTGTTTGTTACACAGGTTTTGTGATAAAATTAATGCCAATACCTACTTAATACCTGTTTTAGAAATAAAGAAAAGAAGGAAAGTTGAAGTGAAAATAGAGAAAATAAAAAACCCTGCTAAATAGAAAGAATAAAAAGTTAAGGAAAGAATAAAGGGGACCAATAAAATGAAGGGATGACATAAAGGGGAAAAACATGTGACAGAACAGAAAATAAGAGGGTGATATAATAAGAATAGGAAGAATAAACAGGTTAAAATGAAAAGAAAAAATAACGAAGGGAAGATATTATGATTCATATTTATATATGTCTCTAAAGCTCATAATTGGAGCTATGGAGGTGATTAGATTATGTGACTGGATACTAACTAGTAGATTAGTTGTTTGATTAGTTTATAGATAAAAGTGATATTGAGAGAACCATCATGTTTGGAGGAGGTGTTTGTCTAGGATGTGGCCCAGGAGAATCTATTTCCCTCTTCAACGTATCCCCTGATTTCTCCTCTGTTTCTTGTCATGCCATGAAGGTGCTTTTTCTCTTCCACACTCCTCTGAGGCGCCATCTTGCCTTGGAGCCAGCAGATATGTGCTGAGAGCCCTATATACTGAGAGACAGTACAAACCTTTCCTCTTTTAAACTGCAAGTGTCAAGTATTGTGTCACAGCCATCATAAGGTAACTAAGACAGAATGAAAAAGAACAGAAGGAAGAGGAAAGAAAGCCAGATCCAAAAAACAACAGATGAGTAAGGAAGGAATTAAGGCAAGAAGGAAAAGAAATAAGAAAACATGAAAAACAAGAAATCAGAAAAGGGAGGAGATATGAAGATGGAAACAATAAAATAAAAATGAAGAAGGAACAATATGGATGAGCAAAGAAAATAGAACAAACTAATTCAAATAATCGAGTGTAGAAAGCATGATTTGAAAATTATAAGAAAAAGAAAATGGATGGAAAAAGAAGGGGGAGATAACGGGAAAGAAAAGTGAACATGGACATAAAAAGGACAGGACAGGAAGGAAAGATGAGAAATAGAAGATGCAATATATACATAGTTAAAAGCTTCAATTTTTACAACATGTTATACATGAATTGTTCACTTTTTTTAAACTGAAAACTGTATTGGTACACTACATATATGCATCATGATTGCACTCCATAATGGGGATTTGTACCAGTATAAGACACAACTTAATTCTCATTTTTTCCCATAGCCTTACCCACCTACCACCCCCCCATTTATATAAAATTTGTTTCCTTTCTCTTTTGTTATAATCTCATTATATTTCCCCCTTCACCCTATTTCACATTGAGTAGGTTCTATTTCACAATATATAACATACAAGTCTAGGACTCATTTACATTTATTTTCTCACACCAGAGAAAAGATGTGATATTTACCTATCTGTGACCTATTTATTTCACTTATGAGGACATCCTCAAGGTATGCCCATTTAAGTATAAATGATTCAAACATCATTTTTTATGGCAGAGTAATATGCAGTTTTTATCATGGTGGCTTTATTGTATAGTTTCAGGTTCGGAGTTGTAATATCCCCC